>CAUYRT010052783.1:0-82847 GCA_963574885.1 Lepilemur ruficaudatus
GTCTGTTATTTCTTGCAAGCCTCTGCCACCCATTTGTAAGTTTTGATGCTGAAACTTTCTTGCTTTACATGTGATTGGCTATCTTTTTGCATATATCTCAGTATCAAAACATAATACAGCTGGCCGGGCGGGGTGGCTCATGCCTGTAATCCTAGCATTCTGGGAGGCCGAGGCAGGCAGATTGCTCAAGGTCATGAGTTCGAAACCAGCCTGAGCAAGAGCGAGACCCCGTTTCTACTAATAATAGAAAGAAATTAATTGGCCAACCAAATATATATAGAAAAAAAAATTAGCCAGGCATGGTGACGCATGCCTGTAGTCCCAGCTACTTGGGAGGCTGAGGCAGAAGGATCCCTTCAGCCCAGGAGTTTGAGGTTGCTGTGAGCTAGGCTGACGCCATGGCACTCACTCTAGCCTGGGCAACAGAGTGAGACTCTGTCTCAAAAAAAAACCACACACACACACACACACACATAATACAGCTTCATCTATTTGTGGGTAATTTCCTTTCTTGGGTCTCTTATTAAAGTCTCAGTTCCTCTGCAAAATGCAGAATGTGTTTACCCTTCAGTGAAGAACATTTGCTTCACTAATAACAAATGTATATGTTCTGCTACTCTGTTTCAGTGCTCTCAGCTTATGTAATAACATTTTGATTTAATGCCAAATCACAGTGTAATGGGTTTCAAAGCAATTTTAAATGTCAATTAAACTCTATCCATGTGATACCCACAATGCACATCAATCTGTTGAAATGAGGACATAAAAATGACTATGACCTGTGTGTGGTCAGAGAAGGCCTCTCTGAGGAGATAGTATTTTACCAGAGAAGCTAGCTGTTTGGAAAGTGGAAGAAAGAGCATTCTAGGCTGAAAGAATAGCATGATTAAAAAGGTCAGCATGCTTAGAAGATGTTCAGACAAGTTTGTTGTAGAATGCAAAGACTAATGTGCCCAGAGCACACTGAACCAATATAGAGAGTGGTGCAAGATAAGGTGCAAAGAAAGGCAGAGGTGAGATCTTACAGGACTTTGTAGGTCCTCCATAAATGCAAGGGAAATTTATCAAAAGCAAGTCTTTGACATGATCCAATTTGCATTTTAAGAGGTTCACAGTGGGACAAAGAATGAATTAAGTAAATTTTGATCAAATGATTGGTTAAACTGTTAGAAAAGAATAAAGTTATAGACTCTTCTTAATAACTATTCACCAAAATAAATTCCAGGTACATTAAAGAATTCATTTTTTTATTTTTTATTTATTTAATTTTTTTTTTGAGACAGAGTCTCACTTTATTGCCCAGGCTAGAGTACCGTGACGTCAGCCTAGCTCACAGCAACCTCAAACTCCTGGGCTCAAGCGATCCTTTTGCCTCAGCCTCCCGAGTAGCTGGGACTACAGGCATGTGCCACCATGCCTGGCTAATCTTTTACATATATTTTTAGTTGTCCAATTAATTTCTTTCTATTTATAGTAGAGACGGGGTCTCGCTCTTTCTCAAGCTGGTCTCGAACTCCTGACCTTGAGCTATCCACCAGCCTTGGCCTCCCAGAGTGCTAGGATTACAGGCGTGAGCCACCGCGCCCAGCCTAAAGAATTCAAATTCAAATAAATGTATATCCAATAAGAAATGGAAAAATATTTCAGTAAATATTTATGTGATGTTCCTGTGTGCTTCTAACTATATACAAGGAAAAAAAATGTAAAACACAGGAATGACTGCATAAATTTTAAGACTTCAATATGCCAGAAGCACTGTTTTGATTAGTATACTTTAGGTTTCAGTAACAGAGATCTCAAGCTGATAAACAGAAAAGGGAAACTTATTCATCTAAACAAAAAGCCAGAGGCATCTGGCTTCCAGTATCCAGTCCTAGCCTTAGTGAATATGTGAAAAATTTGTTAGCTTCATTAATAGGTGAAGAAATGTAAATTCAATGGAGACAGAATTTTAACCTACCAAATTAATAAAAGTCATATTGACATCCAGTGTTAGAAAGGATTCAAAGAAATAGGCACTTTCAAATATTGCAAGTGGCAGTATAAATTGGTATAATTTTTCTGATGGGAACTTGGAAATGTATTTCAAAAGCCTTAGAATTGAGCTGGGCATGATGGCTCATGCATGTAGTCCTGGCACTTTGGGTGGCTGAGGAAGGAGGATCTCCTGAGGCCAGGAGTTTTTAGAGACCAGCCTGGCCAATATAGCAAGACCCTGTATCCAAAAAAAAAAAACCCAAACAAACAAAACCTGGGCATGTTATCGGCCTGCCTGTAGTCCCAGCTACTTGGAAGGCTGAGGCAGGAGGATCCCCTGAGCCCGTGAGTTTGAGGTTGCATGATCATGACACTGCACTCCAAACTGGGTGACAGAGTGAGACCCTGCTTCTAAAAAAATAAAAATAATGAAACTAACTCAGGAGTGCAATGAAAATAAATCTCTGTGTACAGATGTGACTCATGCCTGGAAAAAAACGACCCTGGAGAAAAGAATTAATAAAGAGTTAATATAAGGAACAAAAGAGAAAATCAGGAATAGAGGAACAGGTGCACGGTAATGTAAAGGAACAAAATTCTTCTTTGGGCTGGAGGTGGAGGGAGATTTTTACTTTTAATTTCTTTCTACAATTGAGGGAGAGGCCCTAACGTTGGCCTAAGGGTCAATTAGCATGACTCCTACCTGATCCCTGTTTTTCACAGCACTGATTTCAGCAATATACTTGATCTGAGCTCAGTTAGTTTGAGAGGGCTGAACATGACAGATAAGTTTGTTCAGACCAAATTTTAGGGAGTTATTTATCCTAGTAATCATACTGTGCATTCTATAACTCTGATCTACATGCATTGATTTCCCAGCCTTCTTTATATTAGGCTGGGTTTGAAAGGAAACAGATGAGATTCCAAAAGGACTGCTGTGATGCTCACTCACTCAGATGTGACCTTTCACAACCATGTGCCCCTAAAGGTGAGGTTCGGGATACTAACATCTCCACTTGTCTCAGAAGATGACCTTGTAGCTCTCTCTGTAGTGATGTCCTTCTAGGTCCTTAAGATAATAAACCTTGCTTAACTTATCCAAAAGGTTTCTGGTCTTTAGATCAAGAAGTGACCATCGACATTGCTCAAAATGGTGGTCACACAGTCCTCAACAGGTTAAATGAGTTTTAAAATTACCATCAGTATTATAAATAAGATAACAACAAAAGACAGACACAAAAAGCAAATATTTCTCTAAATAAATTATGAGCTGAAGAGTGGTATCTGTCCCTCTTCCCGGGGGGGAGGGGGAACCCAACACAAGTATTTGTGCAATGTTGTTAAATAGGAAACAAAATACACCTTGAGTTCAGTGCTACTCCGAACTCATTTTACTGTCACTTCGAAGCATTCTAAAGAAACTTGGGAATATACTCATACAGAAATCAGGAACATATAATGCCCTTTTCAGAATTCTCCCAACTTCCCCCTAAACCCACGGCTCAGGTCAAAATTGCCAGTTAGGGAATTGCAACTCCTCTGTGTGCAAGTGCCTCTCACTGTTGGATTACGAGATGGTTAAGGTTGGCGACTCCACGTTATATTTGTGCTACATCACTTACCAGGCAGCGAATAGGAAGAATAGGAAGCACTGAAGGCGATGCTGGAGCAACACAGGTCTTAATGAATTCAGGCAGGCAGTATGTAGAGCGGTTGGAGTGTGGGCTTGATAACAAACATACCTGTGTTCTAATTCTTATTAGGCACTTTCTAGGGGAGAGACCTTGGCTAAATAATTTTTCTTTTCAAAGTTTTAAAATCCATTCAAAAAGCACTTAAGGTGTGTCAGGGACACAGGGGATCCACAGTAAACAAAACTAGGTAGCATTCCTGTCCCCAAAAAGGTCTTTCAACAGTCCAGAAGACAGGAAATTTGAAATACTGAGGAAGATTTTATCTGTAAAATGACAATCATATCCACTTTCAAGCGATGTGTGGATTAAATAAAACAAACTAAAGCGATTACTCAACTCAGTGCCTAGCACTCAGCGCCCGCTTGGCAAAGCAACGCAGACTGAAGTTTGGGTTTCACTTCTTTATCACGTGATAAGAGGAAATGATTTTAACCAGGTCGGCTCACCTGGCCTCTCCACTCAGAGCCTAAATTACGTGTATTTAAGAGTGTGAGGGAAGAGCCCCGGCTGCAGCCGACTAAGAGCGGAGGGCAGCAAGTACTTGCTCAATTGGATCCTCCGGGGGGCGCCCCTAGTTCTCAGTATCCGGTTAAGTCCACGGACCCAGGGCGCCAGCCATCCTCGTTCACAGCTGGAGCTCCCATTGGCTAATCTCGCTAGGGCTCGCACGCTTTTCCCCGCCCCTTTCACGCTGCTGCCCAATGCGCGCCTCTCCACTTTGCTCCGCTCCGCCCCCGTTGCCCCGCCTCCCTGGCGTATTTGCGCCTTTGGTGGATCTCTCCGGGCGTGACGGCGGCGGCGCGCGTGCGTATTCGCTCCGAGCCCGCCTCCCGGGAGGGGGAGCTAGCGGGCCCGGGCTAGGGACTGTCGACCGCTCGGCCAGGGTGAAAGGGCGGTGGCGGCGCTGGGCGGGGCCGAGCTCCGGGGCTGGTGGCCGGGCTGCAGAGGGGCCTGCGAGCCGCTGCAGAGCCGCGCAGCTCGGACGGGGCGGGGCCGGTCGGGGGAGTCCGCGCGTTCCCGCATTGAGCTGCACCCCCCGGCGGCTGCGCTGCTCGCCTGCGGCAACGTCGGCTCGGAGTCTCCAACATGACCGAGCTGAGGCAGAGGGTGGCCCACGAGCCGGATGCACCGCCCGAGGACAAGGTAGCTGCAGCGTCCAGTGGGCGCGGCCCGGGCAGCGGCGCTCCCTGGAGGCCCCCGGGGGACGCGCGTAGAGGGGTCGTCTCGCCCCCTGACCCTTTGTCGCGGCCGAGCCTGGGCAGCGCAGAGGGTCCTCGGGTGCCAGGGCCCCGCGGCACGCGCGTCAGGGGTCAGCAGGTCGGGGCTCTGGGTCCGGCTGGGGTGGTACCCCCCAGGGCGCAGGAAGGAGCACGCCTGGAGTTGTGCACGGCCTCTGCCTCGCAGGGCTGGTTGGGGGGTCCCCCTCCACTCCGCAGCATCCCCGAGGCCTTTCTGGGTGTGAAAATGCGGAGACCTCGCAGAGCCTTCTGTGGGAGGAGACTCTGAGTGCGACATGGGCTTTCCGTTCCCTTATTAAAATGTTATTATTTTTATCATTTTTGGAGGGAAGGTGGGGGAATCAAGACAAGGCCATAGGATTTGCCTCCTGGGAGATTTAAATCCCTTGGAAGTTAAATCGTTTGCTTTGAGCAGAGAGGTGTCTTTGGCAGTGAACCAGCTCTCAGTCAGCAGGTGTTGGAGGGTGTACTCTGGATGGATGGGCTTGTTTCCTGCGCCAGTGTGGGCACTGATGGGGCAGAGGAGAGTGGAAAGGAGGCCATCTTGGGGACACAGCGGGTGGGGGGCGAGGGATGGGGGAGTAGACTCCTTTGGTTGAAGCGAAAGGTTTGTTTGGGGAGTTGATGGAGAGTGGTTGTATTACTGTGGAAGTTGAACGACAGCATAAGGGTTGGGACTTTGTAGTAGTATTTGTGCTTTTCGAGTTAGCAGTGGTCAGGAGCCATGTGTTTGGGAAAATGATCTTGTGTAGAATGGACTGAGGGTGTCTGGACCAGAATGCTGGAGACTGGTTTGCTCAGGGTTTGACAATGGGTGACCTGCCAATGTTTTCTTTGGCCCACAGATTGCCTTAAAGACCAGAAAATTTCTCCTAACAATCGGAATTTCTTCCCTGTCTTGGATAATTGGAGAGTGTGCCATTGCTTTCTCACCAATGGTTAGACATGGTTAATGGTTGGCTGGATCTCAGAATCATCTGTTCCCTCCAATCCCCGCTGCCTTATACCGGGCCCACAGCACCCGCTTATGTAGCCTGTAAAAGATTAGTGGAGGAAAGGGACATTAGGGAGACAACAAGAAGGAAGAAAGCACAAGGTTTGGTGACAGAATGTTACGCTAGGAGGAATGTTTTGGGTGAAAGATAATGGGGTTTTAAACAACTTTTTTTGTTACTGCTATTGTCAGCGGATCATCTAAGGAGAACTGTCCATATTGATTTTTAGAACATACTTTGGAGAAAATTTAGGGTTAGGGGTGCAGATTTAGGAGTCACTTGCAGAGACATAATACTTTGAAGGGCCTAGAAGCTGAGAAAAGAGGGAGAAGAAAGAACGCATGATAATAGCTTGTGGACTATATTTTTGAAAAGCTAACTATTCGTGATAATCAGACATGTTTTGAAAAACCAAAACCAGCGCAGCCATGGGGTTATGAGGTGAAAGGAAGTTGCTACCTTTCCTACTCAGCTCTTTGGATCCATTCCTCAAAAGTAAAGTGCCAGTTAATTTTTACTTTCGCATCCTATATTTTAGGTAGGGAGGACATGAGGAGCTGTCCAGCTAAAGGTGACTTAATAGTTACAACTTTGCTTATGCCACTTATACAATGACAGAATGCCTGGGGTTATGAGGTCCACTAGTTGCATGTTGTTCCCTAAAATACAGCTGCTGTGCATTTTGTTAAAAATTTGATGACCATTTAGTCCAGAATAAGGCAATTAGCCCCTCACCCCATCATTTAGTATTTCTGAATTGTCATATATGGGATTTTTTTTTCTGTAGACAGAGTCTCACCCTGTTACCCAGGCTAGAGTGCCGTGGCGTCAGCGTAGCTCACAGCATCCTCAAACTCCTAGCCTTAAGCAATCCTACTGCCTCAGCCTCCCAAGTAGCTGGGACTATAGGCATGTGCTACCACGCTTGGCTAATTTTTTCTATATATTTTTAGTTGTCCAGTTAATTTCTTTCTATTTTTAGTAGAGACGGGGTCTTGCTGTTGCTCAGGCTGGTCTCGAACTCCTGACCTCGAGCTGTCCTCCTGCCTCGGCCTCCCAGAGTGCTAGGATTACATGTGTGAGCCACCGCGCCTGGCCCATGTATGGGATTTTTAATAAGGGCACATTTTAAAAACCGTGAAATGCATTATTTGCCTTTGATGAATATATATAGTAAAATTTTTTAAAATCCTGATTTATTCTGTTTCATAGTTTGGAAAAAATCTACTTCTATGATTCTGGCTTTGCCAATATTCTTGCGTTAGAACCCAGGGAAATTAGAAATAATAAAACAAGGTTGTCTTTTTAGGGAAATGAATTGTGAAATGGTAAATTTCTTGTTTTACTATAGAAGAATCCAGAGAACCATTTTCAAGTCAGTTTTTTAAAAGATCTGGAACAAATTTGAAAGAGTCCTCAAAATGGTACAGTTGCTTAACTGCTGTGGCAAAACTGTCTTATAAATAGACAATCATTAGTATCAAAATTATCTGGGGAATGTGTTTATTTATAAAAGTCAGAGGTATTTTGTTATATTTAGCATCCTAGAATGGAATTTTCAAAGCCAATTGCTATGTTCTCCTCTGGGAACTGCGCTTATAATATTAAAGTCTCAAAACACAGACAAGCATAGTTGCCAAACTAAGAAACTTGGGATTTAAGCTTTGGGAATGATCGTCTTCCTGCCCAACCATGGTTTTCCAATGGAGCTTAGGAAAGAGAAGGATAAAATGTGGTGCAAAAGATTGGCATCTTAAAATTTATGTTTGGGTTGGCATTTCAGGAGATTTTGTTTTCGAAGTTAGAATGAAGTTTCTCGGGTTTTTTGCTTTACTTTGATGCTGCAGTGCTATTTAAATTAGAATTTTACTTGTTTCAAGGCTTCCTTTCTAGATAGATGAAACAAATATGGAGAGGAAATGGTGACATCATGTAGAAAGGAGGGTTTAAATTTTAGCTGAAGATAGTGATTAAGTCAGTTAGATCCACCTACATCCTGAGCTCTGCCACTTAGAAGCTGTGTAACTCTGAGCAGATTACTTAAGTTGTAGAAGCCTTAGTTTGTTCATCCTTAAAATGGGGATTATGAATTGCCTGTGCTTCACCCGATATTCAGGTGGATTAAATGAGTATGCATGTTACTTGTTTGGGGCAGAGCTTGTCACATTGTAATAATGTGTTAGTTATTGTTGCTACTGGTTAAAGTAGGTTTTTATAGGAAAAAACTTTAATATTCATCTTCCACTCTTGGAAGATGCTTAAATCTTCAAGTTGTATGTGTTTGGAGAAACCATTTCGCATTCATTACCTTTTAAGGAAAGTTTTATAGAAAGAGCTTAGCCTTCTGTGACTTATCTTTTCAGTTTATTTTCTTGCTGAATTTTTCTTTTCTTTCCGTTTTTTTGTTTTTTTTTTTTTTTGTTTTTTTTTTAGACAGAGTCTCACTTTGTTGCCTGGGCTAGAGTGCCATGGCATTAGCCTAGCTCACAGCAACCTCAAACTCCTGGGTTCAAACAATCCTTCTGCCTCAGCCTCCCGAGTAGCTGGGACTACAGGCATGCGCCACCATGCCCGGCTAATTTTTTCTATATATTTTTAGTTGGCCAATTAATTTCTTTCTATTTTTAGTAGAGACTGGAGTCTCGCTCTTGCTTAGGCTGGTTTTGAACTCCTGACCTTGAGCGATCCACCCGCCTCAGCCCCCCAGAGTGCTAGGATTACAGGCGTGAGCCACCGCGCCCGGCCTATCCTTTTTAATTAGATGAGAAAGCTGAGCCCAGAGAAACTAAATGGTTTACACATGCACATAAAATTGTAGACCTAGCAAGGGCTTTAGGGCACAGCAGCTCAAAGGTGCTTATTAAAATAAGGATAAAGAAGCCTAGCCCTCGAGAGGGGATGTGGTTTGGGCCAGCCTGCAGATCTGCCCACACTATATCCCAGGGCTTCTGATTCCGTGTGCATTGTCCTTTCCAGTAACTTACATCCCCACCCTCAAGGAGCTTACAGTCCACTGGAGAAGATAAGACAACACACCAATAGCTAAAATCAAGGCAGTATGTGATGTGAGCTCAAGAGAGACCCACACTAGCTAAGCAATCTCAGACAAAAGAAAGAGAACTGACTTCTGGAACATGAAGGATGAGTGGGGGTTTGATGGGTGGAAGTGGTTCAGGAAAGGGCACTTCTAGGGAGAAACCAACATGGGTACAGGTGGAGGGAAGAGTTGATTGGGAAAACTGGAAGTCATTGAGTTTGGGTACATACACTGTTGAGTACGTCTAGGGGAGAGAGTTACTCTATCAAAGGAGATTGGGACCAGCTTGGGAAGATCTTCAATTCCAAGCTGAGGAATCGAGACTTTGTTCAGTGGGGAGGATGGAAGGTTTTAGAACAGGATTATCATATGTGGATATTGTACCTTAGAAAACCCAATTTTTCATTCATATTAACTAAAAATTAGCTGAAAGTTAAATTAGAGCCAATGAGGCCAGTGGGATGGTCTTGCAATGGTTCAAAAAAGCAATATTGCAGACTTGGATGGGCTCTAGGAATAGAAAGGATGGATCTGTGGTGGATGGCCTTGTCCGATGCCACTGTCTTTGTAGCTTCAGCTCTAGTTGATAGAGGTTAAGCATCCCTCATTTGAAAATCCTAAATCCAAAATGCTCCAAAATTCGAGACGTTTTAAGCACTGATGTGTGACACTCAAAAGAAGTGCTCATTGGAGCATTCTGGATTTTGAATTTTCAGATTCGGGATGCTCAACCACCCGAAACACTCTGGTCCCAAGCATTTTGGATAAGGGATACCCAACCTGTATAGTCAACGGAAGGCACAACCTTGGCCTGCACGCACTGAGAGTCAAAGAGCTTTCCACACCCCTAGGAATACTGCTGTCAGCACCAGTGCCAGCGATGGGTCTGTTTTCTGGACTGAATGAAGTAATAAATTGCTGTTTGTTTTTCAGGACCCCTTTGCACTATGCAGCTGCGAATTGTCATTTCCACTGTATTGAGACATTAGTGACCACAGGGGCTAACGTTAATGAAACAGATGACTGGGGACGGACAGCTTTGCACTATGCTGCTGCATCAGACATGGATAGAAAGTAATGGCAGCCTTGCTCATGCTTCCTCTGGGGGAAGGGCGGGGCATGGGGAGGTGTTGATCAGTTGTCTTCAGACTGCTTTACAGAAACTACAAATGAAAAATCTCTCTTATCCAGACCCAAAGGAGTTGGACTTGCTTCATTCCTCACCTGGGTTTGCCCGTTCTGCTTGCTTTGTGTGTGATTATTACATGTCGCTGCACAATAACTTCTTGGTTCTTTGGGTTGAATGCCAAGCGGAGCTGTCAAGGCCAGGTTTTCAGTTCATTCAAAATCAATTGTAATTTATTTTGACATATACCGTAGTTTTCATTATCACTACTTAAATGCTTCATTTGCTATAAAACTTACATTTGCTAATATATATGTCATATGTCAAAAACATCCACCCATGTATAATCCCAGTGGCCTTCGAATATAGCTCCAGTGTGTGTGTAAACTCGGCATCATTGTTCCAAACCTGGGCATGAATGGCTCTTTCAGGAGCTGGAGGAGAGGATGTTGGTTGCCCTAGGACAAGTTTAGACTCTATAGGTGCCTAGGAATAGAAAACAAAAATAAGTAAAGTGCAAGGCAAAAAGGTGGGGGAGATGCCACAATTTATGAAATTGTACTCAAAGCCTTCAGGTGGGGCCTTCTCCATAGGAATACTTTTTGGTGACACTGAAGAACTATTGAATTATTTGCTGCCCTGTACTGTGGAATTGATTCTGGGTCAGTGCTAACTGCTTCTCCCATAGGTCAACGGCTGTTAGATGGTAACCCACAATAAGAAATACATCTTACATCATGACCCATGCACACATTCACTTATATTTGTTTTATGTATATGTATGTAAGATGGAAATTAAAATTTCATAAAATCGTATTTACTTTTACTGTGTGTGATGCATTCTGACATTTCCTCTTCTATTTCATTAGGAAAAAACTCCTGCTGACTCCAACCCACTAAATTGCTTTCACAATTCAGTACTGGGTTATGATCCATTGTTTGAAAAATGCTCATCATAGTTACAGAATGCATATTATATTTATTATATGTAAAATATATATCATATAATTATATAATAATTATTTCAGATGTAGCATTCTGTATCCCACAGCCATGCAGGTTATTAATTCAGCAAACATTTATTGAGCATCTGCTGTGTGCCAGGCTCTATGGTATTCATGTGGAATAGAGTGAGGGTGGTGGATGATGAAGGGTGATTAGGACCCCCTTCCTGGGTAGGTGAGATGCTGAACTGGAAGGAGGCAGTGAGGAGTGTGGTAGGAGTCAGAGAAGTTTGAGCTAAGTCACTTCTTCACTTGGGAAGTTTATGGAAGGATTGGCAACTTGACTGCTGCCTTAATCACTGATACCTAGGTGGAAGTTTTAGAAAGTAATGTTCTCAGATGGGTTCCTTGGGAGAGAATAGATTTACTGGATGGCCTTGGAGAAGACCAATATCTTCAGTGAAAATCAGTGGTGCTCATTTCTTTTGGGTTGTGGTAAAAAGCATTAAGATATCAATTGTGCCAAAACCATTAACAACTTTGCCTTTAAAAATATTAATTGCAGTTTTTTTCTATCCCTTATGCTGTGAAGTAAGACTATCTTAGGAAATGCCCATGAAAATTCAGAAGAACTTGAAAGAGCCAGGGAGCTGAAGGAAAAGGAAGCCGCGCTGTAAGTTTCTTCTCAGCTTAAGACAAGGTGCCATTTCTGATCCTTTGTCTGCTTCTCCGGTTGCCATGTTGCCTGCCTTACTATTTTGGGGTTTCACTTGGGATCTTGAGGAAATGATATGGGCTTGCCTTTAAAGGCAAAGAAACCGTTCTCTTACATCCTTCATTTCTGCTATTTTCATGTGGGGAACTTTCTAAAATTGTAAGCTTTGCTTCAGCCACCGCCAGGGTAGGTCAGTGGTTTTTAGGGCCAGGTGTCTCAAATATCATTTCTGACTCTGCCATGCACCATGTGCCTCAGAGGACAAATCTGCCTCTTCTCAGGGCCTTAGGTTCTGATTTTATGACCTGGAGTGATTGTTCAGCAGATTCTGAAGACTTCGGTACGAAATACTCCATTTGTATTTTCCCCTTGCCCTCCTCCCCGCACACATGCCAACTTACAAACTGTCTCCTGCCCTTGCAAACAGCTGCTCCTGGGCCACCTCATCCCTCCTGCCTCTCTCTAGCTTCTGCCAGAGACATAGCTGTTGCTGTGATAGGGGCTGCAGTGCCTGCCGTTACCCGGGGTTGACATCCAGGGAAGCTCTGAGAGTCCTTTCTGCCCTGTGAGTCCCAGTAAGAAGCTTACAGTGCCCACCGTGGTGCCTGGCTCCTAGTTCAGTACCTGTTGAATAAAGAAACAAACAAATGAACTGGTGCCCACGTTCTGTGCCCTGCCCCTGTGGGACCCAGTGGATATACTGTTCTGCCTGTCTGCAATTGACACACCGTTCTTGACTTGTGTATTCTCTTCCCTGATCGTCAGAGGAACCAGTTTCTCTGTGAGTGGAATGCTCGTGTCCACTCCAGGGTCTTCCCTCCTCCTAGTGGGCTCCTCCCATGCCTGGACTGTTGTGGAAGGGTGTAGGTGGAGAGTGTAGCCCCAGTGCAACTTGTGGGACATAATTTTGACTGCAGTTGGAGTAGGGACAAGAAACACAGCTATCAGAAAAGTAGAATGACCCAAGATTTTGCTCCCATACTCCAAAATTTAAAATAATGATATTAGAAGTCTGTAGAATTTTAAGATACCTCAGCAAATGCCCCTTTCTCCAGTGAACTGCAAGCTTGTCCTGGGCCAGCCCTCTTCCCACTGATGGAGAGGGAGAGAGCAAGAGAGGCAGGGGAGGGACGGGGAACCAGCCCCGAGACCTCTTTTATGTAAAGGGAGGCTACTCCGTGTGTCCAAGTACACCCTTGACCTAATGTGTATCTGTTGATTTTGCCTCTTATTGCCAAAATTGCTAGTCAATGTTCTGGGAGGAGAAAAGATAAGCATTCACACTTAAAACATGAAATTCGTTTTGCCTTAGAAATCATGTGGAGAATATTCAAATTCTACAGCACTGTGTCCTTATAATAGTAACGTTGATAGTATACAGTTCAGCTACATGCTGTGGGTTTTCCAAATTGCAAACTCAACTGAGTTTTGGAATATAATCCATTCAGAAGTTGGAGATTAAGTGTCCACTAGAATGTTATTTCTATTGAATGACTGTATTTGAAGAGCCAAATTTGGTTTAATGTGAGTCACACCTGGGACGCTGTCCATGAACATTTCATTTCCAAAATGAAAAAGGACTTCTTCCTTATAAGGTGCAAATGACCAAAGACAGCGTGATAGCAGGACTCTAATAATAGTTGGATTTATTATGAAGCATTTTACGGATAAATCATGTGAAATGTAGATATTTAGTTTAAAAAAACTTATGTCTTTCATCAGTTCTTCTGGAAATTGATGTATCTGTTTTAACTGCTTCTATGTGTGACTTATTTATTCCTCTTGCCTTATACCAAAAGATAGATAAATGCCATTTAAAGGCCTTTGAGTAAACTATAGATATAAATTTTCCATTGGAAGATCTAATTTAAAGTATAGGGTTATATTTAGAATTTTAAAATTTTAATTTGAGTATGAAATTGAATCAGCATAGTCTTGTAAAGGACGTGTTTGGCCCACGGTCACAGAAATAATACTGAATTATGGAGCTTTGCTCTCTGCTTAGTTATTCCCTCTTGTACCAGGAGGATTGTACCATTTGCAATAGGCCTGAACAGAACTCATTAAATCCCTGAGTTCTTGCATCCTGGAGTCTGGGGCTCTTCAGCAAAGGTGGAGCCATGCTCCTTCCTCTAACCTTTTCCTAAGACTGTGGCTTTTTCAGAAAAATTACAACTCTGTCTGAAAGGCTTTTAAAATTTTCTTTCTGGTCTGTATTCCTAATGGTACAATTGAAGGCTCTTTCTTCATATGTTCTTACAAAATTAATTCTTTATTTCTTTTAAATGTTTACCCTTTCCATTATTTTTATTATTTAGGCTATTCTTGGGTCCTTTATTATTTACTCTTTTTAACTTTCATTTTTCTACACTTTTTACTTTAGAGTGAGGTTAAAAATAAGCCCCTTCCCGTTGAGGTTTGCCCCATTGCAAGGCCTGACCACTTCTTTATTATGTTTAAGACTTTGTTGTTTGAACATGGAGCTCTAAAACTTACTTACTATTCAGTAATCTTGATGACAGACATGCTCTGTAACTTAAGATGAAAAGAAACAAAAACCTTAATTGCCCTCTTGTTCCTAAAGCTTCTCCTGAATTCTAGAATGGCTATTTCAAATTCAAATAAAGATAGCTGCAGAATACACACACACCTTCCAAAATATAAGGCTTCATTGCTGTAGAATTTTTAAAGAAATGCTGAAATTCATGAAGTGCTTCCTGGAACATTCATAATAGGAGGATTTACATTAATTATCCCTTTTGGTCCCAAGATGTTTCTAAAATAACACCTCATCTTTGTACTTACAGATGTCTGGAGTTTCTGCTTCAAAATGATGCAAATCCATCTATCCGGGACAAAGAAGGTTACAATAGCATACATTATGCTGCTGCCTATGGGCACAGACAATGTCTGGAATTGGTGAGTTGTTTTGTTTTTGTTTTCTCTAACACACACACACACCCACACACACCCCCACACACAACTACACCCACCCACCCACCTGGAAATGCTGGTCTTAAACTCTCAACAAATGCCCTCACTGCCTAATTAAGTTACCAGTAGAAATCACCTTGAAGATACTCCATGGTAAGTGACTAAATTGTTATTCACAATATGTAGATCTCATTATTCCATTTCTGTCCATCCTAATCGCGAACTGACTGACAACTGACTCTTTTCCACATTACTGTAATTTGGGCTGGGAATGTTAGATCTGTGTATGGACACAGTTTGTATTTTACAGATAATTAGGATGTATCAAATAAGCTCAGTCTGTATTTCTAGGGGCAAATTTAGCACTCCACTATTGAATAATGGTGTTGTAAGATGTATGGGTTAGGTGTATGGGTTTGTCATGGTCCCACATTTGTAATTTAGGGGAAGAAATTGTCAAGGGTACAACAGCAGAATTTACTTGAATTTCCAAACCACCAAGAATTTCAAACCTATGGTGTGACCAAGAAGCACCTGGTGGTTTGGAGTCTGAAACTCCTCTGTTGGAATAGGTCACGAAACCCAAGCTCAGATGCCCACAGGGACCAGAAGTATAAAGTAAATGAATGAAGTGAGCTCAGGTAAAAAACAGTGGGGAGTGATGGGGATTGCGACAGGGACAGCATGTTGTGTCTAAAGGGAGAAAAGTTAGTCAGCTCCAGCTGGTTGAGACCAGGTGGGAATGCACACCCAGGGTTGCTAGGTCTCGAAGACTTTAAGAGAAGGTAGACAGCTAGAAATTTTCTGTTTTGAAAACAGTGGGTGGGCCAGGGAACTGGTTTTGTGGCTGCTGCCTGCCTGCATGCCCCCATTTGCCATCTCCTGAGCATCACCCTTGGTTCAGCTTCACCAGGACATGTGGGTGTCACAAACTCACTATCTCTGGTCCAATGATGGATACCACCTTTCCTGACTGGACTCCAACTCTGTTCCATGTCCCTTGAAAGGGAGAAGTCCTCCTTTTCTGAGTGATTCAGAGTTGTGTTGGGGGAAACACTTTGCACTATATTAGCTGCACAACCTGTTGAGAAAAGTCATGAGGTAGGAAACCAGCGAGCGATGGTGTTGGCACCTACATGGAGATGACGGAGGCACGCCCCATGCCTCTGACTCTGCTGCCGGCCTATGAGGTTCTGCTCAGGGTCAGTCTTACTATATTTCTTTTAACTATGAATGTGGAAAATTCTCGTAAAGGTCACCCAGTGTGGAAATAAAAAGATGATTATTCTGGTGGTGTTTTTTGTTGCATTTATTGATGAATTGCGCTTACTTTCATCATTCCTGAAGACTTCTAAGTCTTCTTTCCTGAGGTTCTTGTGACTGCTGAAGATTTCCTTGTTTGATCTTGGGGGTAGATAGCATTTTTTTGGTCTTCTTGTTCTGATGCCGTCATAGCTCCTCTTTCAGTTACTGTGGCTGCATAACAAAATCACCCCAAAAGTTAGTGGCTTAAAATAATAATAATCATCTCTCATTGTTTCTTTGGATTAGGAATTTGGAGCGGCTTAGCTGAGTAGTTCTAGTGAAGATATCCTGGGAGATTACAATCAGACCATGGCTGGGGCTGGTGTAATCTCAAAGGCTTCTTCACTCACCTGTCAATCACCTGAGCTGGAAGACTCAAACAGCTGACATTCCTTGGGTCTGCCTCTCTCTCTCTGCCTCTATGTGTTTTTTTTCATATGGTTTTCTCTAGAATGGCAGTTCTAAAGTAGCTCTATGTCTTACATGGTGGCTTACAAGTGCCTTTGGACAACAAAGGCATCTGTCTGGGAGAGAGTAGCAAAGAAGCAGAGACAGACCATATCACTTTTTATGATCTATCCTTAAAGTCACACAGGGTCACTCCTGCTGCATCTATTCATGGAGGCAGGCCCAAAATACAGAGAGGCTAAGCAGTCTCTACATTTTAAAGGGAGGTATGTCAAAGAATTTGTGAACATATTTTAAAACTACCCAGTTCCATAGGAAGCCAGTGATTTCATGGTCTCCTATTATACGGACGTGATGTAGCCTTCTGTCCACAAGAATTCTGTCTGATAATGAAATCACTCCTTTGATTAGATCAACACTTGCCCTGTGTAATTCACAAAGAGATGATTATTTGTGGCAGTTATAAGATGCTCAAAAGCAAGTGGGGAGAGGTATTAATGGATATTAATTTGCAATGTCAGTTGAACAGGACCAGATTATCAATATAAATTGGTTAGAAGTGTGACCATGTTTGCTTTTAGGAAAGACCTGCAGTGGGTCATTTATAAGACAGATGGGATGTGAATTCTCCTCTCTTATAGTTGGATAGAAAGTTTTATGTATTCCCATTTTGGAATGCATTCTAAAATTCCTCTTGGGTGCTGTTTGCACTAAGCAAAGATTCTAAGCAGGCTGTAAACATTCTTATACCCCACCCCTCCCAATCAAAACAAGATCCAACCCTGAAAAGATCCTGGACACTCCCCTAAGAGTGGAATCACAAAGCCAGGCCTTTGCAGGTATCTTATCCCCACTGCTGGTTCGTCCAACTTTGAACAGATTTGGTTAGGAGGTGGACAGGATGAAAGGGTTCTGGCAGGAGGGGAGAGGGAATAGGGCCTGTCCTCCATTCAAGCATTAGGCGAAGAAGTGGGGTTTTTGGGGGGGAGTACCTTTTCTAATTTATTCTCCCTCTTTCTATAGGAACCTAGTACCTTCATATTCCTCAAAACTCCCATTTCCTTGGGGACTAGATGTTAGGAAAGCAAACCGATTTACCAATGTGCACCAAGAGGTGAATTTCTAAGACTCTTTCACACTGCCACGCCAACCTTCTTCCTCATCTCACAACACAAACACCAGTCTTCCTAGGGATCACCCTTGCAACAAACTGTCCCTGACTGCTTGGTGCTAGAGTTATACCAATGAAAAGGTGCACATCTGGTAGCTCTGGATAGCTTATTTGAGCCTCCACGCAGGAATTGCACAGGGAGACCTTTCTTTACTTCATAGTCCCAGGCTGTGCTTCTGGCCTGTGGAAGGAGTAGGGAGAGTAAATATGTTATTTGTGGCCCCTGGGCCTTCCCTTGAAGATCAGGGGCTTTGTCCTTTGGGACTTGGAGTAGGA
The DNA here is from genome assembly GCA_963574885.1 of Lepilemur ruficaudatus. NCBI lineage: Eukaryota > Metazoa > Chordata > Mammalia > Primates > Lepilemuridae > Lepilemur > Lepilemur ruficaudatus. Next base: position 17,821 of record CAUYRT010052783.1, read on the forward strand.
TAGAAGAGGGTGGGTGGCCATCAGGGCCAACTGATTTGTGAGGTTGATGAAATGTATCTTTGGCCCCTCCTCCCATCTAGTTGAGCCATTACTGTGATTTTGCATATCATTAAATAGGTATCATTAAATTTGATGTATATTTTATTTGACTCTGACATTAACTTGGTCTGTGTTTACTTGACATTCATGATTTATAGTTTCTGTCTGTGATCATAGGCTCAGAATGTATAAACCGTACTTGTTTATTGTTCAGTCTATTTTGCTGTAATCAAGAAGGAACAGAAATTATTTTAGTTGTTTTAACTTTACTTCCCTTATACAGACTTATGTTGAATTAGTTCCATGAGAAAAGAAAAACTTCTAAAAATTAGCATGCACTCCTTAGTCTTGATAGAATAGCCAAGGTTCAGAATTCTGCCAAGTCTACCTACTCAGGCTGGTGTTCTCAGCTGGTCTTGATCAAAGACGTATGTACTGTGTGTGCAAGCAAAAATCTGCCCTCAAATGTGAGCCGGGAGCTGTGATCAGTCATATTCAATTAGGCTCAAAATATCAAAGCAGTGCGGGGGAGACTTGGCTAATAAAGCATCTTATGTCTGAATAAAATCTATGTTAGGGTGGAGGAAGGGAGTTGGCAAAGGAGAGCTCCAAGTGTGTCTTTCCATCTATCCGCGATGCATTCTTACTGAGTCTGAAGAGAAAAATTGGGGAAGCATGCCCCTATTTGGAATTTTTGAGTTTATATTGGCTGCTGTTTTTCTCTTACAATATTAAAGATTTGTCTGTGAACATAAAGATCTTTGTGGCTTTGTTATTGAAATGGAAAAATGTGTGTGCCAATATAATTACGTAAATTGCCTACAGAAATTTAGAGAGATTGAAAACTCTAGGCCTGTGATTAAATTCGGTCCAAGATTTTGCCATGCCAAATCACTTGGAATGTGGCTGCTTCCCCGGAACCCTCTCTTCTTTTCACTGTTACGAGCTAACTTGAGTTTCAACTGTGAGAGTAAGTAGGGGTGACGAATGTCTCTGCATATATATTCTAGGATTTTCTGGGATTCTCTGAAAGCAGACTGAAGATGACTATGTCTCGGGCAACTCAACACCCAAATTATGCTGCTTTCAAATAAACTCCTCGATGTTTTGGGTTGTTTCTTGTATTTATCACAGAACTTTAGGAAACCGTTACCACCTGGCTCTGAGTAACTATATGCAGTGGTATCCAATCTTTCTGGCACCAGGGACCAATTTCATGGAAGACAGTTTTTCCACAGACAGCGGGTGAGGGGCTAGGGTGTTGTGGGTGAGGGGAAGGTGGTGCGGAGCTCGGGCGGTGATACGCAGCCCGTTCCCTAACAGGGGATTGAGGACCACAGACTGTATGTGTATGTGCAAGATGTGCTTACTTTGACAGTGTCTAGCTAAGCTTCTGAAGACTAAGAAAGTAGGATACAGAAAAGGAGTTTAAAAAAAAAAAGAGCTACTGAGTGGTCATCTGAGGACAAGAAGATGAAAAACCAGTAAACTTGAACCCCAGCCCCATACAAGTCTCTGATGACTCTTTTTTCTGTCCCCAGAGGTGCTGCTAAGAGATGAACTGGGAGTACATGACCTCCCAGCAGGCAGACTTCCAAGGGGCTGTGTTCTCTGGAAACTCCAACAATGCTGCTCTTGTTTTTTCTTCTATTTAATTCAGTTGGAGAGAAACATAAAATCTCATGAGGAACTCTCATTAAGGTAGAGGGTGAGCAGAGATATTTTGATGCCATTGGCATTGTTTCACTGCTGTGAATATAAATATAAGTTCACTATTTAGATATAAATCTATATTCAGAACAGCGAGATAGATAATATTTTGTGATAAAGTGTTCCATTTATTTCTTTGTAATATGGCAGAAAAAAACTCTTTTGGCTTTACTGTGAATGAATTTGGCAACTGATGAAAGAACCATTCAACAGGCCATATTAAAGTAGACAATTTCAGTTTCACCTTCAATTGAGGGCCCAGAACAGTGGGGCCGTGGCCCCCACATTTCGAAGTGAGATACTAGTATTTCAACCATGGTCCCCTTACCCATTTCTAAAGTTAAAGTTGGAAAGAACAAGAAGCTAGAGATCAAAGAGAAGGTTTCTTTGCAGCTGGCTCTGCTGTGAATCTCAGCACCCACCATGGCAGTGGGGAAAGGATGCTTTCTGCTGACCCAGCCCAAGTGAGGGAAGTGTCAAGGCAATTGCTTGGATATCTGACTTGTGTCCCACACAATTTAGGGGGCATGCTGGACTGACATGTGAGGTATGTGAAGACTGAATGGCTCTGACCAGAGCTTGCTTGCCAGGCAGTTAAATAAAAAGAAGACTGTGTTTGAGAACTCACTCTATTCTCAGCAATGATGGGTCAAAGTATATGTTTCCCAAATGTAAGCTAAGGCCCAGAACTGGCCTAGGGTTCTCCTGGATCCTGCTCAAGAGGGCTGCCTGGAAGAACAGGGGTACCAGGATTCCTGGGGCAGAGGGGAGGGCATATGAGCTACCAGCAGAGGGTGCATTCACCCAGGCAGAGGGAACTGCAGGTGAGGGACCCCAGTGAGGGGGGCTGGTGGAGAACCTAACTCAGCATCCAAGACAGGGACAATTTTTGACATTTGACCCTGTCAGAGGATATCACTGCCAACGGTTGCCAGTCAGTAAGACCGCTGTCCCTGCTCCCTGTGTGACCTTCCTTCTCTCTTCCCTTCAGTCCTGGAGGAGGCAGAGGCAGCTGATGAGGGGACAGGAGGAGAAGCCCAAGGCTGGGGAACAGAGAAGTCAGTTCTCACCGTTACCTGCCACAGTCTTTGGGGGAAGGTGGGGAGAACCTTCAGTGTTAAACAGCATTCAGAGTTTGTGATAATCACACTGGAGTAGATAGATTAATCACTGACATGAAGTTATGTTTGTAAAGAAAGTGCCCAGAGAGCTTTTTATTATTTGTTGGAGGTTTTACCTAAGGGGTAGGAAAAGAAGTAACCCTAGAATAGGGGAAAAGGGAATAAGGTGATTGATTATAGCCATGAGCAAAAACTGATAGAACTGAAAGGATAAATAGAGCAATCCACAATTATATTTGGAGTCTTTAGCACCGTTCTTTCAACAACTGCTAGAACAACTAGACAGAAAATCATCGAGCATATAGAAAAACTTAGTAACACCATCAACCAAGAAGAGTCGAAATAATATAGAGTGTGTTCTCTAACCACAAAGGAATAAAACAAAAAATCAATAACAGACACCAGGAAAATCACCAACACTTGGAAATTAAAAAATAGGCTTGTAAATAATTCATGGGTTAAAGAAAAATTCTCAGGAGAAATTAAAGAAATACACTGAACTGAATGAAAATGAAAGTACAATAAATCAAAATTTGGGGACTCAGCTAAATCAGTGCTGAAAAGGAAATCTATGACACGAAATGCTTACATTAGAAAAGAGGAAATGTCTCAAGTCAGTAATCTAAGTTTCTACCTTAAGAATCTAATGAAAGAAGAGTAAAATGAACCCAATAAGCAGAAAACGAACTTAGAAATGGAAGCAGAAATAAATGAAATTGAAAATAGAAAACCAATGGAGAAATTCAGTGAAACAAAGATCTGGTTCTTTGAAAAGATCAATAAAATTGACAAACATCTAGCAAACCTGACACAGTAAAAAGGAGAGAGAAGGCACAAATTATCAATATCAGGAATGAAATAGGGTATATCACTGTAGACCTTGCAGACATCAAAAGGATAAGGGAATATTCTGAATAGCTCTATACATATAAGTGTGACAACTTAGATGAAATAGATTAATTCATTGAAAAGCACAAACTACCACAATTTACCCAACATGAAGTAGATCATTTGAATAATCATTTAACTATTCAGAAAATAGAATTGAACAACTCCTTGAAATCTCTAGGCCCAGATGATTACACTGGAGAATTCTATCAAATATTTAAAGAGTTAACACAATTCTACACAATCTCTCCTGAAAAATCAAACAGGAGAAAACCTTTTCCAATTCATTTATGAAGCTGATACCCTGATACCAAAACCAAAGATAGTACCAAAAAGAGAGAGAGAGAGACCTATAGCCCAATATCTCTCATGAATATGGATGTAAAAATTACCAAGTAGAATTCAGTAATACATGTAAAGAATTACATACCATGACCAACGGGATTTATTACAGGATTGCAAGCCTTTTCCAATATTTGAAAATCAGTGTAATTTAGCATATTAACAGGCTAAAGAAGAAAAATCACATGATATTGATCTGTGCAGAAAAAAAACTTTTGACAAAAGTTAATACTTATTCATGACAAAAACAAACAACAAAAACAAAAACATCTCTTGGAAAAATAGGATAGAGGGGAACTTCCTCAATTTGATAAAGATCATCTAACAACTTGATAAAGAACAGCTAACTTAATGGTAAAAGACCGAATGCTTTTTTTCCTAAAATGTCTGCTTTCACAAAGTTCTAGCCAAAGCAATAAGGCAAGAAAAGGAAATAAAAAGTATGAAAATCAGAAAGGAAGAAATAAAACTGTCCCTATTTACAGATGACATGATTGTCTACATAGAAAATCCCAAGGAATCACAAAAAACTCCTAGAAGTAATAAGTGAGTTCAGCAAGATCATAAGATATATGATAAATATACAAAAATCAATTGCCTTTCTGTAGACATCAAAACTAAAAATATAATGTTATTTCCAACTACATGAAAAGTGAAATCTGAGATTTGTATACTGAAACCACAAAATGCTGATGAAAGAAATAACAGAAAATCTTTTTAAAATGGAGAGATATTCTATGTTCATGATTAGAAGATAGTAAAATGACAATTCTCCCCAAATCTATAGATTTAATGCAATTCCTATCAAAGTCCCACTAGGCTTTTTATAGATAGACATAATATATTTCTAAAATTTATATGGAATAGTGAAGAATTTTGAGAAAGAACAGCAAAGTGGGGAAAATCAATCTACCTAATTTTAAGAATTATTTTATAGCTTGAATATATATTATATATTATATTCCTGTGCCAATACCTCACAGTCTTGATTACTGTGAGGGATAGACACATAGATCAATGGAACAGAATAGACATCTCAGCTATAAACTCACACAAATATGCCCAGCTGGTTTTTGACACAAATGCACAAGCAATTCAATGAAGGAAAGATAGAGTTTTCCGACACATGATGCTGGAGCAATTGGACATCCAATAGGAAAATTAAAAATTCTTGACCTATGTCTCACATTTTATTCAAAATTAGCTCAAAATGGATCACAGACTTAAAGGTAAAACATAAAACATAGAAGAAAATCTTTGGGATCTAGGACTAGGCACAGAGTTCTTGACAGCAATTGAAAGAAAAGATTGCTAAATTGGGCTTCATCAAAATTGAAAACATTTGCTTTGTGAAAGATCCTGTTAGGATGAAAGGACAAGCTGCAGACTAGGAGAAAATATTTACAAACCACATGTCTGACAAAGGACTAGTATCTAGAATACATAAAGACTTCTCAAGACCCAACAGATAAAAAACACACAAACAATCCCATTAGAAAATAAGCAAAATACGTGAACAGCTATTTCACTGAAGAGGATATACAGATGGCAAATAAGCACATGAAAAAGATGTTCAACATCATTAACTGTTAGGAAAATGCAAATTAAAGCCACAGTGAAATATCACTACATGCATATCAGAATGGCTAAAATGAAAACTGTGACTGCACCCAGTGCTAGTAATGATGTAGAGAAAGTGGATCTCTCATATTGCTTGCTAGTGGCAATGTAAAATGGTACAGCCACTCTGCAGAGCAGTTTGGTAGCTTCTTAAAAAACTAAACGTGCTACTCTTCTGTGACCCAGCAATTGCAATCCTGAACGTTTATTCCGGAGAAATGAAAAGTTACATTCATACAAAAACGCATACGCAAATGTTTATAGTAGCTTTGTTTGCCCTAGCCAAAAACTGGAAACAGCCCAAATGCCTTTCAACTGGTAAATGGTTAAACAAAGTAGTATATCCATATTTTTTTTACTTTTCAGCAGTAAAAATGAATTATTGATACATGCAACAACCTGGATGAATGTCCAGTGAGTGAAAAAAAGCCAGTCCAAAATGTTACATGCTATATGACTCCATTTATCTAAAAGTTACTGAAGTGATGAAATTATGGAATGAAAATGGATTAGTGGTTGCCACTTAGAGATTAAAGAGGAGGTGGGAAATGTAAATGAGTGTGACTATGAAAGAGCAACATGAGGAATCCATGCAGCAATGGAAAGGTTCTGTATTTTGACTTTATTGAGATTATTAGTATCTTTTATCTGTATCAATGTCCTGGTTGTGATTCTGAACTATAGTTTTGTAAGATGTCACCATTGGGGGAAACTGGGTCAAGTATATACAGGATCTCTCTATATTTTTTGTAATTGCTTGTGAATCTACAACTATTTCAAAATGAAGTTTAATTAAAAAACACATGTATGTAAAGAAAATTTAACGTTGTTAGAAGAAAATGGATATCTTGGTAAATGAAGTTGATTAGCCCTTAGCTATATTGCTTTAATAAAGACCTGCCATGGAAATCCAACTGGAAAACAGATTTGGTAGCTCAGAATGTCCTACCCCCGCCATTAGACTCTGTGCTCCCTGAGGAAACAGACGTTCCCTCCCACCCCTTCTGAAAGGGGGTCTAGCAGAGCAGCAGAGGTGCAAGACCTGGAGCCAGATAAAATTCAGATTCTGCCTATACTAACTTTGTGTGATCTTGGTTGACCTCTCTGTGCCTTAGTTTCCTCATTGGTAAAACGTGCATAGTGATAGTATCTACCTTACAGCATTGCTGTGAGAAATCAATAAGTCAATGAATTCAGAGCACCTGCAGCAGTGCCTAGCATATAAGCCATTCACTTAATTCCTTTGCATCCCTAACACCTAAATCAGAGTCTGGCACTCAGTGGGCCCTCTGTTAAGTGTTTACTGAAGTGTGTTAACATAAAGACGTGGCTATGTAGGTTATAATATATCGTATTTTTTTCTAAAGGAAATTTAGCTTTTGCTTATTTCATGTTAAAATTGATTTGCATTCCCTAAATATATAGTAGCAATGGAAAGAAGCATTAGGACCACTGAGGTGATGAAGCCAGCTTTGGATTAGACATTGTCCTTGAATAGGCCCTAGTTCAGTTATCTGTGTGTGTCACCTAATCTCTCTTTAACCACTGCCACCTTGAACACTAAATTGTTCAACATTTAAACTACATTAGTTCTTAGAAAGACCACCTTATCCAAAAATCAGTGCATGCAGCTCCACCGCAGAGCTTGGCCCACTCTGGAGTCTCTGGCGGCTTGTCTTTTAACTCATGGGGGAGAAGTTTAACAACCACGCTTATAATTTTTAATAAAGTCATAATAATGAACATTTATGATAAGCACGTTGGCCTGGGCCCTGTGTCTGCATGATCTAATTCTCACCACAGCACTCTGCATTAGCTCCTCTGATTATCCGCATTTCACAGATGGGTATTCTAAAGTGCAAAAAAATTAAATAACTCCTCCTGGATTATAAAGCTGGTGTGATGTAGAACCAGGATTGAAACCTATGTCTATCTCCCTCCAAATTCCAAGCTTTTAACTATTGTGCTGTGCTGCACTGTCTGGAGGACTGGCACACCCCAGACTTTTGAAAGACAAAGCTGTCTCAGGGTATCTGAATTCCACATCAACCAAGACAGTGACACCCAACCAAGACCCCACTGAGATGAGTGGTCTTCAGGTTTTATCACGAGAACCTTGGACAGTACCAACAACAGTTATATGTGTGTCATCCATTCTTTTGATGGCTTTGTATGACTAGCAGCCTGCAGTTTCTTTTTCTGTCAGGAGAGTGGAACCATGCAATGGCATTACCCATGCAGTGAGGGCTAAAACAACCCCAGCTACAGCTCTCAAGTGCATCCCACTGTTTGAAATCTGCAGTGCTGACCCCGGGACTTCTGCACACATTTTCATAAAAGCACTCTTACTTGGACCCAACCTTCCTCCTGGAATCTCTGTTCGGCATCTTTGTAACAGCTGCTGTCAGCTTGGCATCGCTCTCCTTACGATAACAGCTGCCAGGGATGAACGCTTCCAGCTAGGGGGAGGAAAGTGACTTCCCAGCAAGACAGTTTCTCCAAAGATGCCTTATCCTTGGCAGCTGCTAAGACTCCTCACTTGTGAAGTCTAGACCAGGTCCCCATGGTGATCACGTCCCTTCTTGATCCTCATTCAGTTACAGAAAATGCAGAGGCCTCCAGTCAGACCAAGAGCTCACATACACACCTGTGCTTGCAGGTCATGGGGTTGTGGTGCTCACAAGGAACAAAGAGCCTTTCAAAGATTCCAAAGGAGGCTAGGGGCCTGCCCATTTGTGACAGCTGAAGGAATATTCAGAAAAACAAAATCCCTCAGCAATACTGGAGATTGATTTTTTCATTTGGGCAGAGCCTCGCAACCTAAGTAGTAACATCACTGGATTTAAATTCTGTGGATCAAAAATTAGCACTTTGTTAATATTAACAAAACAGTTTTGTTAATATTAAACAACAAAATTGGTCACTGGGAAGGCAATTTAGTATATTTTAGAGTCACAATTTCATAGCATTCTTTTTCTAGGGAAAATTTATGGTTTTCCAAACACATGATTTATTTTACACAAAAAAATTATTTAAATTCCATAAAGCCTTTTTTTAGTGTATAGCAATATTCTTTTGGTCTCAAATTCCTCACATGGATGTGGAACAAGCTGTAGTAGGAAATAACCCAAAGCAACCCCATTTCAGACAGGCAGTGTATGTTTGGCACCATTCTCTCTTAAAATATACTTTTTAAATGAAGGGAATATTATAATTAAGATATTTGATTAGTCAGTATTTCCTGTGCACTGGTCTTTTTAAGGCTCCGCACGTTACTAGCAGTTAGTGAGGTTGGAGATCAGCTTGTGAAGTTCATAAACTTTAGCAGGGCTGCTTGTCAAGGAGCTGATAAGGCTGATAAACAAGAACATCCTTTGTGAGTGTATGGTGATAAGTCCAACTGCTAAAAGGACAGGGGATTCACGTCACCTGCCACAGCTGTGTTCCCTTCCAAGTAGGGGATCTAATTTTACAAACCTAATAAAGATCAGAAGTTTTCTTCCTGAGTATAGAATTCAAATCAAAGGAATTGAGTAAAAGTCAATGACCTCTAGCTCTGGTGACCTCTTGTGTCCTCTCTTCTTCAAGATCCAGTGCTTTACCAATCAGAATACCTTTGGTGACTGTCCAGGAGTCCTGTCCTCTAGACAGGGCTAGAGAAACTCTTACCACTGGCACTGTTTTTCCTAGACTCCATAGAAATTGACCTAGGAGGCTGTTAGGATAACTTCTAAGGTGTGTCTTCTCTTACACTAGCTACCTTTAGGATGGCTACTTTCTGAAGATATGGAGCAGATTATAGGGGAATGTGCTAGGAACCATGGCTGACACAGGAATATATTAGGCATGGATGTTATTTTCACAGAAATTATAACGTAGTTTGGGAGGTAAAACACATAAAATATAAATATTGACTCAAAATATCACCCACATTTCCTAGTTCTCCACAGGGTAATAATAGGATAATAATAACCACCCCCAATCATTTCTCTGGCCCTGCCCCCTCCTATTCTACAGGAGTTCTGGCTCTGCTCCAGTGCCTTCTGAAGAGCTTTTGGCATGTTTCCTGTGTGCTCTCTGCACTTCTCATGGCAATCATGGGACACCCGCTGTTTTCTTCTCTTGTCTTTGCTTTCTGTGGTGGTACCTCCCTTTACTGTTTATACCCAAAAGACTGGTCACAGATGTCCAGTAAAGACACTGCTTCTATTGCTGCCCACCTGTGGCAGTGCAGAGGCTGCCAATGCCTGTGCCCAGTGTGTGGAGTCTGTACTCAGCTACCTGCAGTGCCCTGGCCACTTCCTGAGACCTTCCCACCCAAGAGCTCAGGCCTGAGCCTACGGGAGCTCAGCCAGAGGAGGGGCTGTGCGGTGCAATAGAAAGCTCACGGACTTCCACATCACACAGGACTGCTTTGGCATGCCAGCCCTGCCACCACCTAGCTGCGAGGTCTGTGAGCATTTTACTTCACTTGTGTTAGCCTTCATATCTTGCCTATCTGTCAAATGGGTTAGGTTGTTCAAAGCATTAAGTGGAAGAATGGAAGTAAATCCTCAAAAAATTAAAAATAGGATTACCATATGGTTCAACAATCCCACTTCTGGATATATATCCAAAGGAAATGAAATCAGCATCTCAAAGAGATGTCTGTACTTTTGTGTTCACTGCAGCATTATTCACAATAGCCGAATTATAGAAATAATCTAAGTGTTCATTGATGGATGAATAGATGGTGTGGCATACACACACACGTGTGCACACACACATACACACCCTGGAATATTATTCAGCTTTTAAAAAGAAGGAAATCCTGCCATATGTAGCAACATGGATGAACCCAGAGGACATTATGTTAAGTGAAATAAGCCAGACATAGAAAGAGAAATACTTCACGAACTCACTTACATGTGAAATCTAAAAAAGTTGAACTCATAAAAATAGAGAGTAGAATGGTGGCTGCCAGGGGCTGAGGGGTGAAGGAAATGGTGAGATGGTCAAACAAAGTTTCATTTATGCAGAATGAATAAGTTCGGAAGATCTAATGATCCATAGTCAATAATGCTGCATTGTACACTTGCAGTTTGCTACAAGAGTAGACTTTAAGTGTTCTCACCACACACAAACACACACACACACAAAGGTAACTATGTGAGATGATGGATGTTAATTAATTTGATTGTGTTGATCATTTCACAGTGTATACATATATCGAAACATCACATTGTATACCTTAATACATACAATTTTTATTCGTCAATTTTACCTCAATAAAACTGGGGGGACAGAATGTAAGTAGTGTCTAGCATATGATAGGTACAAGTATCCATTATTATTATATATTCATTTAATGTGTCTTAATTAACTTTCTCTATCTGCTGAACACTGTGCCGTATACCAGGTCTAAAAAGATGAAGAAGCTGCTATACCTGGGAGCTTACTATCCAGTATGGGAATTGGCATGGAAATAAATATGCTAAAATACAGTAGTTGCTCTGTTAGAATTCTGTATATCTCTTACTTTTATCATTATCCAAGATAAAACGTGTCCCAGAGGAGGTACAGGTAACATGTTGTGAGAGTTTGATAAGGGACGGCATGTCCTATTCTGGGTTCAGTGGTTAATGAGAGATTCACAGACACCGGTCAGCATGACGTGTTTGCTATGTTCATCTTGTTCCATCACCCCACCATTTGTGCAAATGCAGAATAGTAGCACCAGTCCTGAAAGGAATTAAATGATGGAAAGTATGGGGATATGTTTCGACTTGGTTTGATAAATTGACCAGCACTTCATTTTCAAAATATCAAAGAACCTGTTTTCATAATGGTTTCTTTCCTTTTGGTATTTGCATTGCCCACTAAATAGAAAAGTTGTGATTGACACAGTACATTGAAGTAAAAGGAAAATAGATGCTGTATCTAAAATTGTGCTCCTCAAACACATACCATCTGGGATCAGCCATTCATAAAAGATTAAATGTGAGTTAGACACACATCTGAATACATGTGTGTCAGTCTTTCCCATCTGTTTTAATGTTGCTTAAAATAATAACAGCTTTCTTTATCCACTTACTTGAATCTGTGCTGATTCTTTTAATGTTCATTAGCCAGAAGTAGTCTTTGTGGTCTTTAGCTAGTGTTTCAGAAGCCCAACAAGATTAGCTGTAATTGGATCAGTAGAAATTTTCTTTAAAGCTGTATATTTTATTGACTGGGCTAGAATCACTGAAATGTTAATTGATACCTAGAGTGGGAAATTTATACTGTAATTTAACATTAAAAATGGTTCCCAAAAGGACATTTATGTTGGTTTGCACAGCTTTTTGGGAGACTAAGAGCAGGTAAGCAAAATGTCTTTTGTAAGCAGGTAATTTTTCCATTGCATATTTTTAAAATTATTAAAAAATTAATACGTTTTTTGTATTCAAACCCATTTTCTTGTTTGTTTTCTTTTTCAGCAATGTTTATCATATTACCATGTCCCTCAGCTTCTACATCCTTTTCCAAACCACTGCTACCCCCAGATTAAAACTTATCTTGCTCTAGGCAAATAAATTTCACCTTGAGCTGAGGCAGAAAGTAAATTAACACCGTGTTAATATAATTCAGGGTAACATGAGAATATCATTTAGATGAAAATTATCATTGATTAAAAGAGGTAACTCTTAAATTTAACAGTTGCTCTCAGAAATCACCATGGAAACGCGAGACCAGTATCATTGTGTTTCTTGGTAATACACAAAGAACTGTATATGCTCAGCAAGTGGAATTGATCAAGTGTAACACTCATGACTATGAATATTTTACAGGGTTGACTACTTGTCATCATTCCAATGTGTCTGTCCCTTAATGCAATTAAGTATTTTAAAGTGCAGAACTTCAACTGAATTAACCCTCAGACAAGAACTTGTGTAGATAAACAGGTAGATAATAGACAGGAGAGTAAATGAGTTTTAAATAGAATGAAATCCAGGAGACCTGCTGCATTTTTATCTTACATACTGACAGAGTAGTGACTAGGCCTCCGACTTATGTGAAGATTCTAATAATCAAAGCTCTTAAGATACCATTCACATTTTATCAATGAATAATGCCCTGGGAGGTGAAAAATTAAGCCAATTGACATCAAATCTGAGTTTCTGACCTTCATTAAAATTACCTATTATTTCTTCTCATCTTGTACGGTATACCTTCTCTATTTAAAAAGGCTTTAATTTGCAGAACACAGAGCAAAAATAATTCTGTGCTGAAAAAAAGAGATTCACAGTGTAAGTGGAAAGAGAGCACCTCTCTGAACCTCCCAATTCAACTCTAGGCTTTTCTCTGGCAACTTTGAGACATATTAATTTAAATTTTGGTGACTCTGGGGACCTGCAATGTCAGGGGTGGGATAAAGGCGTAGATAATTATTAGTGTGTGCAGTAACTGCAATCATAAAAAAATTTTCCACATAATGCTTATGTGGAAAAGCACTATTGGAATAAAAAAAAGGTGACTGTTACCTATAATGGCACCGTTTGGGTGGTTCCATTTTTAGTGTCATTGTGTATTTATTAAGAACATACAATGTACCAAGTATTGCTCACTATGAAGTGGACCAAGCCCCATCCTAACAGAGTCAGCATATGTTGTGAACTGGCAGAAATGAAGAAAATAAAGGAATGGACTACTGTGTTGGAAATGCATGGTTTCCATAAGACTCTTTGTCTTGTCCCAACCCCTAGACATATTTCTATTTTATTTAGACAAATCACAAAACATTTTAGATAGAAGCGGTAAGAATGGTTATGTAGTTGGGTCAATATAGACAAGTTTCAAAAGATTAAAAAGTGCTTGAGAATAAGGATCTCCTATTTTTAAAGTATATTTTTTGAAGCCTTATTTCAAAAAATAAATAAATAAACCAAAAGGATAAATTGGATATATTTGACTATATTAGTGTTTACGTCTTGGTTCTTTAGAAGACACCATTAAGAGAGTGCAAAGGCAAGCTTCAGAGTATAATACATGCATATGAAGAAGGTCTTGTATCCAGAATATATAAAGAACTTTTACAGAATATATAAAGAGATCTTAGAAGCTAATAAGAAAAAGATACACAACCCAACAGAAAAATGGGCAAAAGACTTGAACAGGTACTTCACAAAAGAGGGTGTCCAAGTATTCATAAACATGTGAGAAGGTGCTCAACTTTAATAGTCATCAAGGAAATGCAGATTAGAGCCACCATGTGTGTTAGTGTTCTATTGCTGCCATAATAAATTGCCACAAATTTAGTGGATAAAAATAACATAAATTTATTATCTTACAGTTCTGTAGGTTAGAAATTCAGCATAAGTCTCAGCTCAGGGGGAACAAGGGCTTTAGAGAATGAGAAATAAGACACGTGACTTTTGTTCTGTGAGGGAAGTTTGACCAGCTAAAGGCAAATGTAAGACCATGGAGTGGATGAGGGTCTATTGATTCAAAGAACTGTCGCTTTTCCTCAGATTACCTCAGGTTAATGCTACCCGGGACCATGTCTCTGCCATATTCTGTGGCCTCCAAACATCCGCTACCATAGCATCCATACAGAAGCTAGTCTGTGAGTGGTAACCAAAGAGTTACGAGGATTACTATTCTAAAAGAGCTCTGGAAATACAGAGCTATATGGCCCTGTACTCATCAAGAAAGTGTCATAAATCAAACAGGAATTCCCCAGTGGTTAACAACTTAGAACTGGAAATAGCTAGTGGACTAGGTCACTTACCTGCTTCCAGGAGCAATGTGAGCATTTATTTCTCACTTATGGCTTATATCAAGACAGCCTCATTAGCTGAATGGTAGGCATGGAGATTTTCTTTATTTTGCATAATACTTATACAGGCATTTCATCGTCTTTTGCCTAACTATATAGATTTTAATTTTAAGAGGACATGTTTCTTTTCAGTGGTGATATCTATAATATAAATGTGTGGTGTGACTCTGCCTTTGAAACTGAAATGGTTGCTGACTTTTTTTTTTTTTTGAGTTTTCTTAGTATCATAGCAAGGTAAACACTTTCCATTCTTTGTTTCCCATGAAATTTAGGTAAACCTATGTTATTTCGCATAGTGTAGGAATATTTTGTGCTTTGCGTAGGCCAACATCGGGTATCTTATATTATCAACCTAAGAATTTCCTTTAATGTATACATTGCATATAATTTTAGACACTGAGCTTAAATATATTTATACTTCAGATCCTTTTCAAGGTCTGAGCCTTGTATCTTCAATATGTCCTATAAGTGGCCTGGTTGTGACCTGATGTCCTTTTTGTCTTTTTTGTCCTTTCCTTACATTGCCAGAATATACGGATATGCATACTTATCTGTCGAAGACAGAATTTGAGGAGTCCTTCGATAAACTAGTTCTTGAATAACATGTTACCATGTTACTCACATTAGCAACATGTTATACAGCCAGCTATGTACGTAGGTAACAGTGGGTGAGATTTTGATCTGATTAGTGTTATGACTGGTTACTTACTCCAGCACAACTAGCCATGTCAATATTTAAAGGACATCAGCATAGGTAGACTGGTTATAATTAGAGAATAGCATAGAAAGACATAAGGGGTTTAAATAACTGCCCTATTTCAGGTTGTTTTCTGATTATAAAATTAATATGTGCTTAATTGTAGAAATTTTGCAAACATCATAGAAATATAGAAAGAAAATTTAAATCCCCTATGATTTCCCATCAGAGGTAATTACTGTTTACATTTTGGTTTATTTTCTTCCAGTCTTTTTTCTTAGGTGGATGCAAATGAATGTGGATATGTGTTTTTGTGCCAGAGTAAGTTTTAACTATCTCAAGTTCTTAAGAAACAACAACAATAGCAAGGTAGGAAATCATTTTAAAAAGAAGGAATTAGTTTAGATTATTAGTCAGGAGTGGAGTAATCAGGGATCAATTTAATTTAAACTTCAGCAGAAGGAATATTTTATTTGGAACTTGGCTAAAAGAGACAAATTGGGGCCATGTGGTTTTAATCCCCCTTTTGCCAGCTGAGCCGAGCTGCTCACCTTCTCCCCAATCTCTACTTCCCATACTGTTTGGCAGAGCTGTGTATACCCTGGCATGATTACCAAAACAGATTAATGCTTCTTAAGTCTGCTTGTAATTAATAACTCCCAACAGAGCATGAGTCTTCCGTAGACTTGGGATCTTGCCTAATTTTCTCTAAGATAAGTAATTAAATGCCGAGGACCAATAAGGCTCTTTCCTCTGAGCTTATGCCAAACAGCCTGCATCTGTTAATGTGGGTAAGATGATTAAAATCTAAAAATGGCTAGAAGTTTTCTTCTGTGTTACAACACTGAAGATATTTATTGCATCCTATTCCCCAAGCTCAACATTTCCCAAAACAAGAAATGATGTTAAATGGATATATAAAAAAAGACTATACCTAAAGTAATTTAGATGGTTTGGTTAACATCTGTTGTCTATTTTACTCTTCATTCAACTCGCACGTTTTCTATGCAGTCAAATTAAATGTAAAGGATGGTTTCTCACTAGCTGTGAACACTATCAAGTCAATGATTATTACATTTTTCTCTGGAACTGGGTCTATATACCAATGGATCCATGTTTACTGAACTCCTTTGCAGAATATATTGGGGTGTTCCCATTACAGGGCTTCTGTTTGGCAACTTGTCTTTCTATTATGAAGCTCTAAGTCAGAGTCTATACTGCCTGGGTGGTAACCCTTTCCAAAGGTTCAAAGGGAATAATTTTTTTATTCTACTTTTATTTCATTTCCTTAAAGCAGATTTTCTCAACCTTGGCTTTAATAACATCTTGCACAGGATAATTCTTCATTGTGGGGAGCAGGGTATCCCGACATTACAGGATGCTTAATAACATCCTGGCCTCGACCCACTAGGTGCCAGGAGCAACCGGACTTCTCCCCCTCAAGTTTTTAGTCCAGACACTGTCAAATGTCCTCTGGTGGTCACCATGCTCTTTTTGAGAATCTGTGCCCTAGAGAATAGTATTCACACCTCAGTGGGGACAGTAAGATAAAGTAGACCCTTGTTTATTGGTGAGAGGTAGCTGGGATTCCAAACTAGTACTGTTCATTCGTCTCTTCAGCAAATTTACTGTTAAATAATTCAGAAGGCACATGTGGAAAGCAGTTGATTGAACACATATTCTGATTTAAACAAGCTGGTACCTCCGAATAGCTGTATTTGGGAGAGACTTACAGTTTTGAAAATGTTGAGTCCTACTGTCTGTGAGTCATCAGCACTTTAAAGACAAGAAAGGAGGCCACATGAATAATTTCACATGCAAAGGTGTTTATTCCAGGGGCACAGCTCTGCTTCTGAGAGTACTATGCTTTCACAGAGCTCAAGCACAGCTGAATATAGCCAAGGGTTATTTATACTCTCTGTAGGTAAGAATTTTCAAAAAATAACCTGGTAGCTCACCAACAGAAGGAAGCTCTAATATAATTTAATTAGCCCAAAGTAACCATAATTATTTGAGGGGACAGGGAGAAGGTTTTAATTGCAGTAAAAGATACTGTGAATTTGGAATCAGGGAGAAGTAGAATGTTTTATTATTTGTGGTCAAGGGGTGTCCTGGCCAAGATTAAAGAGAGGGATCACTGGATTAGTTTAGATTCAGGAAGAGTAGTATATGTTAAAATTAAAAAGTACCCCAGAGGCCAGGCATGGTGGCTCATGCCTGTAATCCTAGCACTCTGGGAGGCCGAGGTGGGTGGATCGCTCAAGGTCAAGAGTTTGAAACCAGCCTGAGCAAAAGCGAGACCCCATCTCTACTAAAAAAAATAGAAAGAAATTAATTGGCCAACTAAAAATATACAGAAAAAATTAGTCGGGCATGGTGGCACATACCTGTAGTCCCAGCTACCCGGGAGGCTGAGGCAAGAGGATTGCTTGAGCCCAGGAGTTTGAGGTTGCCGTGAGCTAGGCTGATGCCATGGCACTCACTCTAGCCTGGGCAACAGGGCAAGACTCTGTCTCAAAAAAAAAAAAAGTACCCCAAAATCTTCTTTCTTTGATTAGAATCATTGCTAAAGTCAAATTCTTCAGGTAGAACCTGGTGTGGGAGCATGTGCTGTAATCCCATCTACTAGGGAGGCTGAGACTGAAGGATCGCTTGAGCCTAGGAGTCAGTCCAGCCTGGATAACATAATGAGACCTGTTTCTTAAAAAAAAAAATTCTTAAGGTAGAAATTCAGAAAAGCTTCTGATTATCCTAAGGAATATATAAAGCATGAAAATATGAGGCATATTTGTTGTGAAAATAGGAAAGTTAAGGAACAATGAGAATGTTCCCTTAACAGCGTAGGTCTTAAATATTAGTGTCTGATTGTGTGGATGTTACTAGAGGATAAAACAAGGACTTCTTGCTACCACACAAATATTCAGAAGTCCTCCGTTACCTTCCACAGTGGTGTCCTGTGAACTTGTAAATGTTATGGAAAAACCTTTTGCACACAAATTATTAGATGACAAATTTTTATTGAAATTTTACATGAAGATAGGTCTACTTAGAAAAATACAATGGAAAAAATAAATTTTCTCATAATTAGCAAGAAATTCATATGAAATGTTTATTCACATAGCTAAAAGTAAGGGTTAAGATTTAAGTTCTTAAAGGAATAGCAAAAAGTATTACAACAAAGAAATTGTGGATGTGTGGTGTTTTTTTTGTTTTTTTTCCTTAGATACTTTTAGTTCCAGAGGGCATTTGTTATAGGCATTCAAAAAATTCACTGAAGTCACTCTTAAATTCCCCCTCCTCCCCTACCCCAGGGACCCTTTTGGAAAAGGTTGCAAGTTCTTCTCTAATTTCCTATAAAGCATGTTGAGTATCTCTGTTATTAGTAGAAGCATGTGGCGCTAGTCCTGAAAGATGAGATATTCTTTCTCCATTAATTTATGGTGAACATCTAATCACTCAAACGATCATTTTGAGTCTAATCTGGGTGTTTTCCCAGAATAGTTAGATGCCGTAGACCATTTTTTGTCTACCTACATTTGTGGAGGACTGTGTCTTTTAGTGGTCATCCTAAAATTTAGTTAGGTACCATGGTATTTTGTGTCCATTCACAATTATAGAGGATTGCCTTTTGGTGGTTATCTTAAAATAGCAATTCTAATTACTTTTTTATTTACCAAATAAATGTTTAAAGAAAATTTTAATAGTGTTCTAGAGACCGTTATTCATGGATAGCTAGAACTACTTTTCTAAGGCTAACTTTTTGTTCATTTCTCACAAATTGAAAGTAATTTTTATTAATGGGAAAGATGAGGTTTTGTTATAGTTTAAAGAAGACTCAACTCATATTTTACAACACTTATTAAGGATGAGTATAGTAAAGATGTGAAAAGTTTTAAGAGAACAAGATTCATTTTTTTACAATGTGCCTGCTACTAGAAAAATAACTGAAAGACACGTATACCACTCCAGGTGGACATGAAAGAACAGTTGGAAATAACCACGGAGCTCTTTTTAATGAAGGAGAGACAGTTTCCTGCTCTCTTTGAGGGTTCAGTAACAGGCTCCTTGGAGAAATAACTGCTTTGATAAGCCTCAAAAATATAAATTTCAGAGATGGGGTGAACACTGTTGGAAATAATGAACCAAGACCTAGTAAAGCATATCTGCAGGCACCACACCTCAACCTACTAAAATTTGATTTAAATTACTAGAAAGATTTTGCCAATTACGAATCAAAAGCCTTAATGTTCTGCTTCTTGCAATGTGTCATAAGGAAATCATCATGAGTATTCATAAAGATTCAGCCACGCAAATGTTTATAGCTGTAAATACCAATAATAATATTAATAATACTGTGAATGGGACAACCTGAAAGTTCAACAATAGAGGAGAAAGTTAAATTATTGACACACTATTGCACTGACTTATTGGAATGCTAGGTAGCCTTTGCAAATGACATTGCAAAAGAATATTTATCAGGTGGAAACAATGCTCACTACATATTATGCAAAAAGAAAATTATAAAATGATGCATGGGTCATGATTTATATGTGTTTATAGGATGTTCTATGACTAGTAGGGTATATACTGAAAAGTTAACTGGTTATCTCTGGCTGTTCCCATGCTGGGTTATGGCTCATGTTATTTCCTTTTTTTTTTTCTTTCTTCTCTGTATTTTAAAGGTTAGCTTACAGTTCTTTCATTTTTTTTCAATTTATGCATTAAAACAAATCTATTAAGTATCTTCTCTGGGTCAGATACTGGTTTAAAGTCAGGCACCATATTAAATAATGCATGCCTTCTTGAGTGCATCTTATTTAAAAGTTATATTTAAAAAGTCAATGGAAAATAAAACATTTGCCAAAACTTAAAAGTTCATTCTAAAGAAAAATTAAGTTTACCAGAGTGACCGATGGTGCTTAGAAAAGTAAACTTCCAAGCCTGTCTAGACAGAAGAGAAATAACAGACCTGTGCTTTCAGACTATCTCACTTTCTTCCTGCTGCTGAAGGTGGTTTTAGGCTATGAATGAGTATGAGGGTGGAAATAAACTTGACACTGCAGGTGGGATTGTATCTCAGAGTTAAGGCAGCAGATTTTAAGTCTCTTGTTAATGGTTAGCCCTATTAAAACTTAAATGCCTTCAGAGCTGTTTAGACTGTGGGAACCTGACCTCATTATTGTAGGGGAGAATGCACAATAGTATAACTTCCTTACTGCATTTGATGAAGGGAAGTAAAATGAAAACAGAATTATCAGTTTATGTAGAAAGGATAAAATGAAGAGCTCCTGTCTATTCAGCAGAGTGAAGAGAAGACAGCCATGAAAGCATTGTAGGACAAGCTTGTATAGCCCAACTGCTTCCCTATTGCCAAAGTGGAAAAGAAAAATAAAGAAAAAGAGAGAGAAAGAGAAAGAAAGAAAAAAAGAGAGAGAGAGAGACAAGAAGAGGAAGAGGAAGAGGAAGAAGAAGAAGAAGAAGAAGAAGAAAGAAGGAGGGAGGGAAGGAAGGAAGAAGGAAGGAAGGAAGGAAGGAAGGAAAAGAGAATGAAAGAATCCAGGTTATGGTTTAAACTGTGCAACTATGAAATCAGAACCTTTGATAATTCTTTTGGCATTTTAATAAGATCCACCATTAATATTTAATTTTAATAATTTTGAGTTAGTCTTTCCAATCTAGCACCCTCTCTGAGCACAAACTTGGAAGCTGTTTTCCAAAGCCATTACAGTGAATAAATGCCGAAATTAAGCTACAGTTAAATTTTTTTGCTTAGGCATATAACTTCCTTTTTATAGCTCTTTTATGGCATCACTAGGAATTTGTGTGTATAAACTATTTACAGATTGATGGCTTGCTTGTATTTTAGGACCAGGTGAACTCTCAGTGTGTGCTTCGGTATGTTGTTAAAAGGATATTTATCAGGACCATGTCACTTTTCAGGCATATACTTAAAAATTGACCATCATAAATAAATACAAGTCACCCTCCTGAGAAAAGCTTTCATTATGGGCCAGACTTTGAAACTGAAATATGCAGTCAAAAGCTGTAGGAGTTGGTGTACAATTCAGCACTTACTATGTTTATCAGCCATTCAGGAAATTTCAGAATAATTTAATATTATAAGAGAAATTCTGAAAAACATCTTTCTACTGTGAGAGCATATAGAGAAGTATCCCAAAAATTTTTATTCAGTTATGTTCATTGCCATTTTTATTGCTTAATAAGTAAAATTCCAAGGTATATAGTGAGTACACGAAAAAGACAAATCCTACAAATTGTTCTTTTAAGATATGCATTCTTCATTTTAATCTTTTGATCACTGATCCCTTGACTTAAAAAAAATGAAAAAGAGGAATCACACTTCTATCACAATTACTGTAATTTTTGGTACTACATTTTATAAATAGATTGCTCTTATCCAATGTTAAGCAGTCTTTATGAAATCAGAAGTGAAATTAGTGCTGTAGTTTCAAATGTATCCCTAAATAATCTATATGCTAAATTAAAGAATCCATGATACAGTGTGTGTCCTCAAAGGAAAAAGTCCAATTTTGACAACTATATAGCAAAGATAGCTTAGTCTCCCCTGTGTAAAGCTAACAGTGTCACTACTTCTTTTTCAAATGGAATGCTGAATTTTTTTCAGCTGCCTTTCGGCTGCACACTAACACGTTTGAAGTTCCACGTTTTTAAAAATTAAAAACATAACTGTCCAAATTCAATTTTCCATAGTTTTTAGAGAATATATAAAGTATTTTTCAACATGAATTTTTAAATAAAGCCTTGTCAAAACCACAGCAAAGTCATTCTGATAGATAATTGGGAACAAGGAAAAAACTTGACAAGAGTGTAGATTTCTGGCCAGGTGCAATGGCTCACACCTGTAATCCCAGCACTTTGGGAAGCCAAGGCAGAAGGATTGTTTGAGGCCAGGAGTTTGAGACCAGCCTGGGCAACACAGTGAGACCCCATCTCTACAAAATATTTAAAAATTAGGTGGGTGTGGTGGCACGTGCCTGTAGTCCTAGGTACTCAGGAGGTTGAGACAGGAGGATCACTTGAGTCCAGGAGCTCAAGGCAGCAGTGAGCTATAATTGAATCACTGCACTCCAGCCAGGGTGACAGAGTGAGACCCTGTCTCTAAAAAAAAAAAAAAAAAAAGAGTTTAGGACCTGATTTTAAAACTTATTAAAATTTATGTGTTATCCAGGAGCTTCCTGGGTCTGTGATAACAAATTATATTTTGTATTGTGGGCTGTGGGAAGCAGGATATATATCTTCCCCAAGAGACTGGTAGTTATTTACAGATGGAGGACTGGAAACGAAAGGAATTTTAAGGGTTTTGTTTTGGTAGTGGAGGTGGAGGTGTGGAATGGAAGGATGAAATTGGAAGAAATAGGAATTGAGCAAGTCTATGGACACTGTCCTTTCTTCTCTCCCAAGAATGTTGGCTACTCTGGAAGGAAGGAGTAGATATTTCCTGTTCAATAATAGTTAAAGGACAAGGTAACAGGAGTCAGACTGGTGTGTGGTATGGTCTTAACACCCTATAGAAAATGAATTCAGGAGGGCTAGATTTGCCAAATTGCAGGCCTGCCAGCTGGCTACTAGCAACCCCTGTAAATAAGGACAGGCGTAATTATCAGGGGTAGAGTGTGCAGCTAGGGTGGGCCCCACAGTGGAAAGACTCATAGAAGAAACCATTATTTATATTGACACACAAAATAAGCTTTGGAGCATCACAGTTTCATTACATTAAAAGAAGATAGAACTATATTATGCTTTTTGTATATGTTATATCTTTTTAAAATCTGAAACATATTTTTCATATGTTTTCTTCATTTCTGTACCCATAAAATAGGGCACAATGGTCATCTTACATAAATGAAAATATGATTTAATAGAATGAAATTGTATGAGCTTTCATAAAAATAATTCTTTGAATTATCTTGTTTAGCTTGGATTAAATTAGTGTGCTCTTGGTTTTGATTGTATGCGATCTATTCTTTATTGTGTATTTCATTTCCTTCTACAGTGAGATTTATTTTTGAAGGAAGATAAGGTGGGAGGAGAGGAGAAGGATCTTCCTGCTGGACTGCAGGCCATCTGAGATTTAAGTCCTATAGGTGTCCTGCAGGGGTGAGGTTCTCATCAGCTCTGCTAAGGATTCTAAGTACAAAGGAAGCCAGAAAAAAAAACCAGAATGAGGCATTCTGAGTTCCCACTTAAGTGTGCTACGTGAACTCAGCACTCTCAGGCAGACCTTCTCTCTTAGAATGGGGAGAGAAGAGAGGCAGTGTTGGTATATGACAACTCCTGTTAGTTCCTGGGAGAAAAATGAGCAAGTGTTGGCCATCGGGCCTTCAGGTGGCTTGAAGACCTGTGGTCGCTGCTTGAGGGAAGGCCTGCGGGGTGTGCCCAGAAGAGGAAGCCCGGGAGACGACAGAGGCTAGCCAGTAGGAAGCAGGAGAGGGTAGTGGCTCTTGGCCATTACTATGATCCTTTAGATAAAGTAGACCCTTGAAGAAGGGAGGGGAGCCCATGATTCCTCAATCTTAAAGCCTAAGAAGAGTTCATTGGAAATCCAGTGGGATTGATTTTCTAATCCTGGGGCAGCATAGCTCTGTGTGCCGTCTCTAGTCCAACAAGTTCCTTTGGAAGGAAGAGAAAGGCACCTTCTTAAGTTCTCTCAATGTTCGCATGAAAAAAGTTAATTTTGTGGAAGCAGTATTGAGGGGAGGAGACCCCTATATGCATTTCTAAAGGATAGTAAGACTTTTGAGGGCTTGTGTTAGGATTGGAGCTGATGGGTGATACCAGAGTTTACTTTTGAAAATATTAAAAACATGACTCTCCCACAAAAAAAAAGAGGAACATGTGTTAAAGATTTTTTTTCATCTCATTAAGAACGGGGGAACCAGTTAGATGCTAAAGCTTATTCAAGGAGCATTTGAGGAACGGAGCATGTATAAGCTCTTTAATAGAGTAATAGTAGAATACAATTGCTAGGTTAGATACAAAACTGGTTCATGTCCTAAAGGGCAATAAGCTATAACCTCTGGAGCTTTTCTGTTTTGAAGTTTGTTTGTTTGTTCCCTACCAGACAGAAAAGTTTGTGTCTCTGCTGGAAACAGATCTACAAGTTAACATGTAACTTCACATGAAATTGCCCTTAATTTATATTATACTGAAAAAAATTAATCCCTGGGTGAGCCTGTTAAACAACGCTTTTGAGGGGACATGGAATTATCCTCTTTGCCATATTTATAAATGCAGGATCATTTTCCCTAACAATGGAGAATCTATCCAGTACCTCTTGATATTTACGCCTCTCACTCTTCCGCATCCTAAACTCATGTTACCCATGTGTGTTAATGGCTGATGAGCACAGACCTTTTGCTTTTGTCTTTCTGTCCCCTGCCCCTTCATACATACACATACCCCACCATCACCACCACACACGCGCAATGCAGGAATCCAAAGAGAAAAAAAGGAGGAAGAGAAAATCCAGAGCCTCTTCCCCTGATAGAATAAAGCAATATGTTGACGTTACTGCTGATACAGAAGGGTAACCTTAACTTTTGAAATACTCTGCAAAATTCAGGAGTTAAGGAGGCATGGTCTAGGCTAGTTCCCTTACTAATGGATGTCAAGGGAATAGCCAGTGTTTAGTTGTACTGACATTTCCTTGCCACAGCTATTGCCGGATCCCATTGAATTTGCAGCACTCATAATCGTATCCCAAGGAAACATATTAAGGATGCATCAAAGGCAGATTTTGCTGGTATCAGCAACCAAGGCATTCACTTTGTATCTGAGGTTGGGGCTTCTGGAATTTGCTGGTGGCTGCAGCCCATTCCCTCAGAGGTTTTCTCTGGCACCTTTTCCAGCTCACTCTCTTTTCTGTCCTATCTCCAAAACATAAGCATTCCTTCCCTCTTGTGGCTTGCCACCCACACAAAAGAATGAAACCAAATTCATTTACAGGAAACTATAGTTCCTAAGAGAATATTTATTAAGGTGAATTATGCCTTCTGATTCTGTTTAACCCAGATATATTAATAGTAATTTTATATTTTTCTTTTGCTTGGGAAAGATTGAATTTGGGAATTCTCATACTAGTTAAACCATTTAAACTCCAAGCTGCTGTGGGACCTCCAAAATAATTAGGGAACACTGATGATTTTTTCACATTTGGGATGGCTTCTGCAGCGATTCTTTGCAATGCCCTCAAGTTAGTTATTATCACGTCCCTTGTCCCCTCTGTAATCACTTTCCGCTTCTCCCAGCCTTGGATCACTCCTCGTGTTTTTAGTAACCATGATGCCTTATGCCTAATGATAGTGACTTTATTTCTTATGAGTTAATAGTCTTTCTAATCTGGAACACCTATGGCAAGATGAAAAGAATCACATCGTCTTAGTATTTCAAAGACGTATTGTCTGATTTTTCTGTACTGATTCAGGTATTTATAAACAGAAAATGTATTTGGAATTCTTTTGCTGGTATCTATAACTTTCTTCATTGTATTGGTCCATCAATCACATCAAAATTTAATTTGATTAGTCTTCTATGCTTCTTTATGACCACTGAAATTTAGAAAACCAGGGGGTGACCTTATGATAAGTTACATCTTCATCACCTTGTAGCGGTAAACTGATACTGTGGTTTAGAAAGGCACAGGTATCCTAGAGCATTTTTCAGTTACAAGACCATATTCTGTGAAAGGTCAGGTTTGCTTATTTGTTTGCTTTGCTGATTGGTTGGTTGGTTTTCTTTTGTGGTTGTTTTCATTTTTATAAGACTTTATTTATTTATTTCATCATATTATGGGGGTACAAATGTTAAGGCTTTGCACATTGCCCTTGCCCCACTCCCCCCCGAGTTAGAGCTCCAAGCATGACCATCCCCCAGATGGTGCGCATTGCACTCATTATGTATGTACATACCCATCCCTTCCTCCCCCCTCCTGTCTGCCCCACTCCCAATAAATGTTGTTCCTATATGTCCACTTAGGTGTTGATCAGTGAAACCAATTTGCTGGTGAGTACCTGTGGTGCTTGCTTTTCCATTCTTGGGTTACTTCACTTAGTAGAATGGGTTCCAGCTCTATCCACAAAAATACAAGAGGTGCTATATCACCATTGTTTCTTATAGTGGAATAGTACTCCATGGTGTACATATATCACATTTTATTAATCCATTCATGTATTGATGGGCACTTAGGTTGTTTCCACTACTTTACAATTGTGAATTGTGCTTGATTTTCAACATAGCTATAAAACCAGTTCAACAACATACGAATATAAACCTTCTAGAAAAAAAGATATGAGTGAGATACACTATTTGTCAACTTTAGAGAAGTAAATATTTCTTAGAACACAAAAGCAGAAACCATAGAAGAAAATAATAGTAAAGCATACTGCACATATCAAATTAAAAACTTTTGCTCTTCAAATGGTACTACAGAACAAAAAAACACCACACACACACACATACACAAACACACACACACACACACACACACACACACACAGAATAAGCCACAGATTGGAATAAAATATTTACCATAAATGTAATAGGCAAAAGAATTCTATTAACAATATTTGCATGCCTCTTAAAATGCTACAGTAAAAAGACAAGTAGCCCAAATATAATATGAACAAAACATTCCTTTCAGAAGGAAAGATTAAGAATGGCCAGTAAGCACATGAAAAATACTCAACATCATTAGCCATCAGGAAGATGCAAATTAAACCATAATGAGATACCCCTAAATACTCATGAGATTGGCTGAGATTTAAGAATAATGATGCCAAGTGATGTGTTGAAATGTAAAGGAACTGGAACTCTCAAGAATTTTTCCATATGTCTCAGGTATTCTAATTGTGGGCATTTCTTTCCTAAAATGCAGAAACATGCAACTGCTATGTGACTCAGACATTTCATTCCTAAGGATTTATCAAAAAAAAAAAAAAGACTTTTGTTTTAATGTTTATAACACCTTAAGTTTTGTAATAGCTGATGAGGTAATGAAAAAATATCCATCAATATTTGAATGATAAACAAAGTGTGATATTCCTATACAATAATACTACCCATCAATAAAAGGAAACAAACTATACATATTTGCAAAAATATTAAAATATTTCAAAAATTTTATGCTAAACTAAAGAAATCAACTTCTCCCCCCCCCAAAATACAAACTGAATGATCCTATACTGAAAAGTATCTACTAGAATGTTCTCATTCTCGAAGAGCAATTTAATCTATAGTGACAGTAATTAGGTCAATGGTTGCCTAGATACAGGTAAAGGAAGGAATAGTTTTAAAAGGGGAATGAAGAAAGAGTTGGAAAGGATGAAAATTATCCTTGTGAGGAGAGTTTTATGGGTATATACATGTATCAAAAATGATCAAATTGTATTCTTTTAATATGCTGAGTTTATTTTTCTTCAATTATATTTTAATAAAGATATATTGAAAATGTAGTGCATGTATCCTGAACTTGAGTTTGTTAAGAAATGAATCCTAATTCTCTCAAATCTTCTGAGAAGATTCTCACCTAAAGTTAATAAGGATGATTTTGGATTGTAAAGTTTTGTATAATATATTGCTGTCATAAGTTTTTATTTTATATATTGTTTTACTTTCTTAATGATTTCATTTAGTTTGTATGTTTTAAGTATTAAAGTTTAATTAACGTATTAATAAGGTCTCCATAACCAGAGATAAGAGAGCAGGTAGAAATTACTCCCTGAGCAAATCAAGGACCTCATATAATACAAACAAATACAAAAAACAAAGATACCCTTGAATTAACTAGAAGTTTTTTTTTTTTTTTTTTTTTTTTTTTTTTTATGACAGGGTGTTGGTTTTTTTCCCAGGCTAGAGTACAGTGGTGTAATCATAGCTCACTGCAACCTCAAACTCTTGGGCTCAAGTGATCCTCCTGCGTCAGCCTTCTGAGTAGCTGGGGATACAGGTGTGTGTCACCATGCCTTGCTATTTTTTTTAAATATTTTTGTGGTGAAGGAGTCTTGCTTTTGCTCAGGCTGGTCTTGAACTCCTGGCCTCAAGAGATCCTCCTTCTTTGGCCTCCCAGATCGAAGCTCTTAATCTTGTGTTTAAAGCACCAAGCATAGTGCTCATCTATTACAGGCATTCACATAAATAACAATATATATTTATTTTTACAGTATGTTAGCACTATTTATTCATCAACGATTAAAATATGAGATAAAAGAATTAAACTAACATTGCACTTATTTTTATGTACTTGGTATTGCACTGGTTCTTTTTTGTGCTATTTGATTTAATCCTCAGGACAAACATTTGTTTGTACTTTTAATTTCTGAACATCTAAAGAACAAAATGCAGCAAATTCCAGCTCTCCTGGCATTTTACTTTTTGTAGAAAAACTGGTAAGATAGCTCTCATTGCTCCCATTTTACCAACCAGAACCCTGTATTTCACAATTGGTTTAGACACTTTTGTAAGCCAGACATCAGAAGAGCTCAAAATTTCCTTTTGAGCTTCAAATAAAATTTCCCATAAACATAAGCCATGTTCAATAAGAGGGAGGCAGGCGTAGGGTTTTCAAAGTCACATCCGACTATGAGCTTCTGCTTCTGCTGTATTAATTAGTAAACTGCTCCCACCCCCAGACTGATTTCTGTACAGAGTCCAGATTGTAATGAGCTCAAATAACACAGGTACAGTTGACAGCCCTTTTCTTTAATTTCCATAAAAGAACAAATAAAGGAATAGGTACAACCAAAACCAACAACAACCAAACAGCCAAAGAAATGCAAACACCATGCATTAAAAAATAAAAAATTATAGTTAAGTAAAATTAAGCCATTTCTGACCATATGAACTATCTCTTCTCTACTTTCATTCTTCTTCTGTTCTCTCCAGACTTCACATTCATGGACATGTTCAATGCATGACATGTTAACTATTTGTTTGCTGCATGCTGCTGAGCCATTCTCCCAGTGACTTCACCTGTATCTGAGGCAGTTGTTTTAATAAGCAGCTTTTAAATCATAAGTTGACAAGTGAACATATGCTTGTATAAACTCACATGTCTAGCAAGTGGTGAAGCCAGTATTCACATACCTTCAAAGAGCATAGACTTTTTATTGTATCTGCCTCAAATATTCTAATAATAGCAATAAATCATGGAGTGGAACATAGAAAGATTACCTATACAGAGCATAGCTATGTGGCAGGAGCAATGTAGCATATTAGCATTCTACCTGTGAAAACAGGTAAAATTTATGTATTGATCATTATGGGCCAGGAAATATGATAAGAGTGTATGGTTTCCTGAACTTCTTAAAATAGGCTTAAGAAAATATACATATTGTTATCCTTAGATGCCAGTGATTGTTCCACAGTGACAGATCTGGTAAGTTCTGTGGCATTATCTCAACCAAGTGTTGTCTGATTCCAGAGCTTATTGTGTTAACTATTATTCTACACTGTTGCAATATTATGCAAAAGTTACAACAGCATTGTAGATTATGCAGGGGCAGGTGATGAGGTGCTGGGAAATCAAATAACTTTCCCAAAGTGACAAAACTGGTCATGATGGCATTTCTACATTTAACCTTTTACTGTAGCTCTAAACCCTTGCTCATTTCACTACACCATGCTACTACTTTAATCAATGCCATTTTTCCTTTTAGAAGCCAAGATTCATTACATCTACAAGTTCTAATTAGATGTAGCAGCTTTTTTTTTTTTTTTTTATTCCTTTTCTTTTCTGGCTGGGACCATTGTAATGTGAAGCCAAAAACCTCAGTAATCTGAAAATGACATTAACTTAGGCTTACATTGCAGCCCAAGTGTGCAATTTAAAAATCTATCTTCTTTTAACTTTAATATATAAACTACTAAGTGTTACTATGTTAAGCTTAAAAACATGATCTTTCAGTGTCACACAATGGCATTATTTGATGGAATATAATTTTATGATCAAGGAAATCCTTTCTTAAATTTAAATAAATTTCTTCACACTTTAACTTAATATCCCATTGCCTCTCATTCTATTTCTTGTTACTTTATGATACCTGTGGCCTTTCAACAAGTTTATTTTCTGAAGAAAAAATGTGTAATCTGTTAGAGTTTAATATCATTAGTAATAGATTTCTGTTTTCAAGTTGATTCTCAGATTTCATTATCATACTATAAAATAAAGTTTGTCATCTTAAATGTTACATTATTGGTGATTTCACTGACATTGTACTGATTGAATGCAGATGCCAGACCCAGTGCTCTAAGCAATAAATTGGCTTGAAAATATATACATATCTATTACTATATATACTTCAGAATTTATTTTTCATATGTGGTTAAATATTAATTTGTTGAGTATTTCACTTCATAAAATAGATGATTATTAGAATAATCTGTTAACAGAAATGTGTGAAATTGTGGCTTTGATTAGCAGGAATCAAGTCAATCCCTGAATTCTAGAGAGCTGGTGTTATTAAATTGGACTGGTAATAGCCGATATCTGGTCAATGTAGAGCAACAGGAACGAACATATTCCAAATACTTTAAATGTCTCATTTTCTATAAATAATTAAAAGTACCAGAACAGCAGATGCAATGTCAAGGTCCACGCCTTAGTTGGGAAGGAGTGGCTCCAACGGCACACTCCTACAAGGGTTGACACATTTAATAACTTTAAAATCCCAGATCCTCTTGAATTGTCGGGGCGTAGAGAAATGGCCTACTAATTCTCTGTTAAAGATTTTCCCACCTCCTGTGCTTCAAGATAATGCAAAGTCTTCTGGATGGCCAAACAATAAAGACTTTCTTTTAAAACAAAAACCAAACTAAAACAAAAACCCAATATCTAGGGTTAAATTATATCATTAAGTATAATCAGCAAGGGAAGAGCTGAGCCTATAAGAGAGGAATGAGATGATAAAATAAAATACTTTAAGGGCACTGGATCAAAATGGGCAGAACATAAAGTTTGAATAGTAGGTTTATCTATTTGGCAAAACTTTCACAAACAGAACTTAAAACACAGAAACACCCAGGAGAGAACTAATATTAATCATATATTATAAGAATGACTATTGGAAGCTGGGAGAAAGTTATTAGTTACCCTAAGTGAATGAGAAATGTCAGGACTTCTATGGTAAATGGTGGAAGAAGGTATCAAAAAACTGATTCATGTGATTAATTGTACACCTTGGTAAATTCACTTCGAATCATTTAATTGTACACTTAAAATGGAGTGTTGGTTGTACGTAGATACAGTTGGAGCACTATGTATGTACTCTCTGGACTACTTTGACAGAGTAGATTTTTGAATGTAACAAGATAAGTCAACTTGAGTGGCAATATATTTTGGGAAATAAGCTCACTATAAATTGTGACTGTAAACATTGTACTGTAAATGTTTTGTAGTTTTCCCCCAATAAAAAAAAAAAACTCAAAAAAAAAAAAAAAACAGAGCCATAAAATATTATATATGATGCAAAAACCGATACACTTGAAAGGAAAAATAGACATATTCACATTTAGAGTTGGAAATTCTAACACCCTGCTCTCAGATATCTGTAATAACTGCTAAACTGAAAATTGGCAAGGATGGAAAAGATATGAATACATCAACCAACCAGATTTAATTAACATATTTACCATACTATATCCAATAATAGAATACATCTTTTCTTCCAAAATGGTATGAAACATTTACCAAGAGGTCCTGCATCAAGGGCCATGAAACAAATCTCAACCCATTTGAAAGAATTGAAATACTCTGACAATCATGGACTCGAGCTAGATATCTATATTAAGGCAACAAGAAAATCACTAAAACTTGAAAATTAAACAAGATGCAAAATAATGAGTGAAAGGAAACCAAAAAGAAAATTAAAATTACATAAAACTGAATTAATATAGATGCAGCTAAAGCAGTGATGAGAGGAAAACTTATACCACCAGATGCTTACAATAGAAACATAGAACCATCTCAAATCAATAATCTAAGTTATTACCTTAAAAACTAGGAGAAAAAATGAATGAAATCAAGTGGAAGAAATGAAATATAAGGATAAGAACAGAAATAATTGAAATTAAAATCTGAAAATAATTTAAAAAATCAGTGAAACTAAAAGCTGGTTTCCTAGAAGAATTAATAAAATTGATAAGCCATCGACACAACTAACAAAAATAAATAGAAGACATAAATGACCAATATCAGGAATGAAATAGGGTTTATTACCACAAATTCTGAAACTATTAAAAAGATAATAATATAACCTTATAAACAACTTTATGCTCAGAAATTTGAAGAAAATTTGGAGAAATCGATCAATTCTTTGAAAACTATAAACTATAAAAACTCAACCCAAATTAAAAATAATCTAAATAGTTCTATAATCATTAAATAATTTGAAGTCATAATTGAAATCTTCCCTCAACAAAGTCTCTAGGCCCAAGTGGTTTTACTTTTGAATTCTACCAAACATTCACAGAAGAATGAATAACAATTTTACCCAATCTTTTCCATAAAATTAAAAAGAATAGATCATTTCCCAACAATTTTTGAGGCCAATATTACCCAGATAGCCAAACCCAAGACAGAACAAAGACAGAAAACTACATTCAAATCTTTGTCTTAAACTTAAACCCAAAATGTTTCAGCAAAACATTAGCCACCTGAATTCAACAGTATTTGAAAAGAATTGTACACTCTAATTGTACACTCTAACTAAGTGGGATTTATTCCAGGTATGGCCACTTTGACATGTGAAAGCCAATCAGTGTAATCTATCAACAGGCTGAGAAAGAAAAATCATATGATCATATCAATGCATTGGGTGGGGAACCTGTGGCCTTGGGGCCACATGTGGCTTTCTGTATCCTTGAGTGTGGCCTTTTGACAAAATCCAAATCTTACATAACAGATCCTATTAATAAAGGGATTTATTCTGAGAAGTGTGGATTTGGTCAAGGGGCTGCACTTGGGGATCTTGAGGGTCATGTGTGGCCTTGAGGCTTGAACCTTGAGGTTCCCACCCTTCTCACCACTTTTATTTAGTATACTCCTGGAAGTTCTAGGCACATGCCTCTGTGCTCACCAAAAAAAAAAAAAAAAAAAAAATCCCCCTACCTCACACCATCTAAAATATTTAATTCAAAATTATCCAAAGATCTAAATGTAAGAACTAAAATAATAAGATGCAAACAGTGGTTTCTTAGGTATAATAAAAAGCACAAGGAACAAAAGACAAAATAAACTGGACTTTGTCAAAATTAAAACTTTTGTACTTCAGAGGACATTATAAGAAATGAAAGACAGCCTATAACATAAAAAAAAAATTATGAATCATTTACACAAGGCACTTGTGTCTAGAATATATAAAGAACAACTACTCAACTATTTATTAGTCAATGATAAGTAGACAAATGACCCAAATTTTAAAAATGGGCAAATGATCTGGATAGATATTTCTCCAAAGAATATATACACAAGACCTATAAGTACATGAAAATATGCTCGCCATCATTAGACATCAGAAAAATGTAAATCAAAACCACAATGAGTTATCATTTCACATCCACTGGGATGTCTATAATCAACAAGACAAAATTAAAAATGTTGGAAAATATGGGGAGAAACTGGAACCCTTACATACTGCTGGTAGGAATGTAAAATGGCACATCTGCTTTGGAAAATCATCTGGCAGTTTCTCAAATGGTTAAATATAGAGTTACCATATGATCCAGCAATTTTACCTCTAGGTATATACGTAAGAGAAATGAAAACTTTATATGCATACAAAAATTTGTACACAAATACTAAGAAAAGTATTATTCATGGTAGCCAAAAGGTACAAATAACCCAATTGTCCATCTACTGATGAATGCATAAATAAAATGTGGCATAATCATAGTTAAATGTTATTCAGCACTTTAAAAATCTTGATACATGCTATAAAATGGATGAACCTAGAAAACATTATGTTAAGTGAAAGAAGCAAGTCACAAAAAGCCACATATGTATGATTCCATTTATATAAAATGCTTACAATAGGTGCATCTATAGGGAACAGGAAGCAGGTTAATGGTTGCTTAAGGCTTGCAGCATTTTTGGGAGGGATTAGAGGTTAACGTTTAGAGATACAGTGTGTCTTTGGGGAAGGCAATGAAAATGTTCTCAATTTGATTATGTCAATGCATGCACAACTCCATGGATATACTAAAAAACGTTGAATTGTATGCTTCAAATGAGTGAGCATATATTATGCAGATTATATCTCAATAAATTCAAAACAGAAACAAACTAAACTAAGGTAAACATGCAATTACCATACAATCCACCAATCATAAACTTGAACATTTTTCCCAGTGAAATGAAAACTTATATTCATACAAAAAATTGAAATACACGTTTATAGCAGCTTTATTCATAACAATGAGAAAGAAGAACAACCTAAATATCTTTTAATGGCTGAGTGGCTAAACAAATTGTGGTGCATGCCTACCACTGAATACTACTCAGAAATATAAAGGAACGTACTATCGATACATGCAACAACTTGGATGAATATTGAGGTAATGATAACTGAGTGAAAAATGAAATCCCAAAAGCCAAAAGCCTATGTACCTTGTATGACTACATTTGTATAACATTCTTTAAATAACAAAGTTATGGAAAACGGAGAACAACTTATTGCTTGCCAGAGGTAGAGAAGGCAGGTGGGAGGGATAAGAGAGGGTGGTATGATTGTAAAGGCGCAGCAGCAGGGGTCCTTGTGTTGATGGCTGCTTTGAATCTTGACTCAGGAGATGTTCACAAGAACCTGCACCTGTGATGAAATTGCACAGCACTAAACACACACACGAACAACACACGAATACAAGTAAAACTGTGGCTCTAAAAAAGATTAGTTCATTCTATCAGTGTCAATATCTGGGTTGTTTTAGTGTACTATCATTTGAAAATGTTAACTGAAGGAAAATGGGTAAAAGGTACACAGGATCATTACATATCAATTCATAGCTGCATGTCAATTTAATATTATCTTGAGACTAAAATTTTAATTTAAAAATTCAAGCTAGCTGTGGAGAGGACATTGGACAGTGTGTGAAGACATGTTTTCTAAACTCTTCAGTTTCCTCCTGGGAAATGGAGGGACTTAGATTAGGCGTGTGATTTACAGCCTAGTTGATAATTATTAATTACATGACATAGCAAAGCATCCTACAGACCCTCCCTGCCAACACAACCACCATGAGTTTATTTAGTTAGAAACCACTGATGGGGATTTTCACACAAAAAAATCTCATCCGTGTGTTTCTGCTTTTATTAATCACATGACTATCTACATACACTTGAAATGAGTGCATATTTGTTGTGAAAACATTACAATAGGCACAAGTAACATTGCAATGGGCTTTCAGCCTGTGTGAGTCCAAGGGCCCCTTATGATGATAACTCCTCAGCCCCCCAGGGTCTACACTTTATGGTTTGCAAATGTAAAAGGATGGGTTAAAAAAATCTCAAAGACCTCTTTCAAACTTAGGACTCTGAGCTGGAGCTTTAGATTTTCCAACCATAGAAATTTATAATAATTTTTGATATGCCATCAACCACAGACTTTGCATATGAATCATATTTTCCAATATGTGGAAATACCTTATCAAATTACATGCAAACAACATTCAATAAGTTATAAAGCACAAATAGACTTATCATGTCTGAAAGGCGTATCATCAATCAAAAATGTTTGTGCATATCATTTCCTAAATTCAAATGCCATCATGGGTCCTGGGATCCTGAAACAGGATCCATAGCCCTGAGATATGATCATCTCCATAACAATACCCAGGAGGTGAAGAAAGGGGCCTAGATAGGTGCCACTGAGCAACACAGACAGCATGCACACAGGCCCGGCTCACGAGTCCCTTAGAGTCCAAGGACCGAGGAGGAAGAAGCTCACATTCGCAACCTATCCTACGCATGTAGTGCTACAGACCTTAGCATGGGACGCCTCTAACCCTTAGAGTACACATTGTCTCCATTTTAAAGATGGTGGCATTGATGCTTGGGGAGGTTATATAATTTGCCCAGGTAAGTACCAGACCTTGACTTTGACCCTAGTTTTCTCTCATTTTAAAGCCCACACACTTTCTGCTATACTGTGACATTCTATACAAAGTCAGAAATATTAAAAACACACACAAAAAACTCTAAGTCTTCAAAAGGAGAAAAAAGAAAAAGAAGTGTCCAGGCTCAGCCAAGGCCCGTCTCCCAACAAGATTCATCTCTGCTTCCATCTATATGAGCTAAGCTTACCCGTGACAGCTGCATTTCCACTCAGCACAGTCCTCTGACAAGTACCACAAAATATGCCTGTGTTGGACAAACTGCCCCATCCCTGGCTAGAACACCACATTCTGAGTAAGCCACCCCTTGCCCCAGAAAAGAAATAGAGGATGGGGAGGAAGGGACCGGGAGAGAGAGAGAGAAATTCTCCGAGTAATCTATTTCTCAGTAACTATCACAATTCTAAATGTTTTCTTTAAATTATGTTTTGCTGAACACCAAAGAAATACATGATGAAATATGACTTACTGTCTCATCTCTCGTGACAATATATGTAGACAAAATATGTAGATATAATAAATTATAGGTTAAACCTCCAAATGCAGTGTGGATGACAGTTGGTCTCTGTAAACCTAAGCCTGGAGGCTCAGTGAGGATTTGCTGGCTGGCTTGATTATTTTGAAATAAAGCATGTCTGCCCTCATCCTAGCACACAGCCCCACGCCCTGCTGCTCTGGCCATCCCCTGCTGCCTCCGTGGGCCCATTCTCTCATTTGTCTGGCTTGCCATTGTTGGAAGGTGAAACCTGATAGCCATAGCTCACGCTGATTGTGACATTGTACCAGACGGTGCTCTAAAGACTTTACATACAATCAACCACACAACATCCCAGGAAGAAAGTGCTATTCTTGTCATCCCTACCTGGCTACTGATGCGACTGCTTACACAAGGTGGTTAAGAAATCTGCCTTGTGTGGTTTGCAAACAGATTTGAACCACTTGGTTGTGTATTTTGAAAGATGATTCCAAACTCCTGACTTCACTCCTCCCCACGGCTTTTTTCCTGTGCGCTATGGCTGGCTTGGATGTTTGATAGAAATACAAGGGCAAGGTTTCCATAGCAATAGAAGGAGAAAGCTGTTGTAGCCTTGAGTAAGGTCCAGGCCCTTCTCTTTTCAGACAAAGGGCCCAAGGCTAGTCTTAGGTCCACAATCTCTGTGCCCACTCAGCCTTGACTTTTGTGACTAGGCTTGATGTCTTATATGCAGAACATGGTAGGACACATGGTCTTTGATTAACTTGCCCTTGCCCCTATTCAAGCCCAAGGACAGAAAATCCTTAGACTAAAGCAGAAGTGCCAGGGGAACCAAAAAGTCATGATGCTGATAGAAATTCTTGCTTTAGCTATTGTGAAGTGAAACAACATGAGGCTATTTTCAAATCCAATTTGACAATCCAAAATGCATGTACAGAAAGGCAATGATTCATTTTTCCCTCCCTTTGGAACTGCTTCCAAGCCCTTGAACCCAGAAAGGATAGAAAAATGGGGTCAAATAGAATTATCTGGCATGGTACATTATCCATTGTTTTCAATAAAAATACAGTAAAATATATTTTCTAAGAAAAATAGACACTATCA
The DNA here is from genome assembly GCA_963574885.1 of Lepilemur ruficaudatus. NCBI lineage: Eukaryota > Metazoa > Chordata > Mammalia > Primates > Lepilemuridae > Lepilemur > Lepilemur ruficaudatus. The sequence goes on from CAUYRT010052783.1 coordinate 55,755, forward strand.
AATCTATAAAACAAAGAATTTTAAAAATAACAAAATACGTGGGTATGTTTATTTTCCTAACTCTTTCTCAGAAATGGTGCAAATGACTTGATTTCTTATGAGAGTGAAAAAGAGAAGGAGTTATGCGTTAGGAAAAAGCTCAGAGATACCCTCTCTCAAGACTGCTGCTGGGAGAAGTACTGAGCAAAGCTGAGAAAGGCAAGGACTGCCTAATGAACCTGCGTGCTTTGCAGACGACAGTTCCTTGGTATCTATTTATTTATTTTGGTTTTAAAATCTCTCTCCCTTAACAATATAATTATTATTTTTTATTTTAATAGGGTTTTTGTTACATGAATAAGGTGTACAGTGGTGAAGTCAGGCTTTTGGGGTATCCGTCTCCTGAATAGCATACACTGTACGTGACAGGTAGCTTTGACTCCTCATTGCCTTCCCGCCCTCCCCTCTTCTGAGTCTCCAAAGCCCATTACACCACTCGATGTGGTCCTGTGTACCCATCGTTTAGCTCCCACTTATATGTGAGTACATGTGGTATTTGTTTTTCTGATCCTGAGATATTTCATTTTGATAATGGCCTCCAATATGATCCAAGTTGTGGCAAAAGACATTTCTTTCCTTCTTTTTTTTATGTCTAAGTAGTAATCCATGGTGTACACACACACAAACACACACACATTATAAATGGGCTGTCCAGAAACTATCCAGCCATTGTTAATATAATGCAAACAGTTTACATGGCTCGATACTGTCCAGACAACTGTCCTATACATGCTACATTTCTTTTTCTCCTCAGAGAGTCCTTATGTGTCACCATGCTTAAGAAATTGCGATTCAGAGATGCTAACAAACTTACTCACACTGGAAAAAAAAAAAACATCTGTTTTCATCTCTGCCCCCCACATTCCAGCACTACAAAACCTCGTGGGCTTCCTCATTGCAAGACAGTGAGGAACAGAGGAAAAAGCCTATTCATGGGTTTTTCAAGTTTATTGAAAAGCTGGAAGTCATCTTTCAGATCATATTCCATTCATTCATTCAAAAATATTTACTGAGCACCGGACTTTTTTTCAAAGCAAGCTATCATGAAATAGGAATGATTCCTTCTCTTCCAGAGATAACACTGTACAGGCGGACAGAGAAAACTAAACACATAATCACCGTAGAGTCTCATGGGGTTTATAGTAAGGCTACTCCTCCAAGTTAGGGGAGGACAGGGAAAGAGTCCTAGAGGCAATATCATCTCAGTGAATTCTGAACATTCAGTAGTAGCTAGCTCAGGGCCACGGAACAGCCAAAATTAATGTGGGAAAAAGTAAGCCTGAATTGCAGGCAACTGGGTATGATGGGAGGATTACAGCCCATTTAAGAATTTAAGAAAGGGGAGGTGTGTCAGCCATACGGAGCTGGAGAAGTTAATAGAATTGAGGCTGGAAGGAAAGACCGGGCAGGCTGTTCAATAATCAGGTTAAAAATGTGTACCTTACCTTGAACAAGGGAAGCCGCTGAGAATTGCTCTGATGAGAGGCAACATTTGGCAACAGTATAAAAATGATTTTATGGGAACACAGTTGGAAACAGTTTAAGAGTTAGTTCAGGAATCTAGGTGTGAAAAGATAATGGCTTGGGCAAGGTTGGCAGTGATGAGTAAGGAGAGAATTGGAGAGATGTAAAATATCCTTAGACGGTCAAGTGCACAGAACCTGACGATTGGTTGGATGTAGAATCTAAGTGAGAAGCATTCAAAACAATGCTTAGGTTTCTGGCTTGGGCAGCTGGATGATTGATGACACCCTTCACTCAGAAGGGAGCTACCTGGAAGGAAGCACATTTGGAAGAGAAGAGACGGACCATGTTGTCTCCAGGTGGAGTTAGTTAAATAATTATCTTTAACTCAGAAGCGGGGCCAATGCAGGAATTAGAGATTTGGGAATATCTAAATAACGGTGACAATAACTACATCTTCTTTACTCAGTCCATATTATAGTGAGGTAAGAGGACCAAAGTCAGAATTTAAATGTCACTTCTTAGAGGCAGGAATATGACCCATGAACTTTTCTGGATTGCTTCAGATGCCTCATACAAACCCCCCACTAACAGAATTTCCGGAGTATCTTGTTCTTCACCTGATGGGAACTTAATAGTTTTGGTGTTCTAAACATCCCTTGAAAAAGATAACATGGATTTAGAGCATCAGAGTAGTCATTAGATTAACTCAGTTTAGCTCACAGTGTGGGTGTGTTGGGGGGATAGTGTTGTAGATAAAGAAATGGATGAAATTAATTTCAAGAGATGACAAAGGAGACATTGAACCAGTTCATGTATTACTGATTGGGAACTATTGGAGGCTTAGAGCCAACTATCCTGGATTGCCTCTCTCTCTCTCTCTCTCTCTCTCTCCATATATATATATATACACATACACACACACACACACACACACACACACACACGTGTAACTTTTAAACAGCTTTATTGGAATATAAGTCACATATCATAAAGCGTAAATTTCATCTTGTTTGTTTTTGAGACACAGTCTCACTCTGTTGCCCCAACTAGAGTGCAGTGGTGCCATTGTAGCTCACAACAACCTCAAATTCCTGGGTTCAAGCAATTCTTCTGCCTCAGCTTCCCAATTAGCTGGGACTACAGGCATGTGCCACCATGCCTGGCTAATTTCTTCTATGTATTTTTAGTTGTCCAGCTAATTTCTTTCTATTTTTAGTAGAGATGGGGTTTCACTCTTGCTCAGGCTGGTCTCAAATTCCTGAGCTCCAATAATCCACCCACCTCAGCCTCCCAGAGTGCTAGGATTACACGCGTGAGCCGCCGCACCCAGCCAAAGTTCATCTTCTGAAGTCTACAATTCAGTGACGTTTAGTATATTCCCAGGGTTGTGAAACCATCACCAGTCTCTAATTTTAGAATATTTTAATCACAAGAAAGCAAACAGTCGTTCCCCATTCACCCCGTTCCCTAACCCCTGGAAACTACTAATTCATTTATGTGTCTATGGATTAGCCTATTCTGGACATTTTGTATAAATGAAATCATACAACAGGTGGTCTTTTATGACTTGTTTTCTTTAGCTTAATATATTTAAGGTTCATCCATGTCATAACATGTATCAGTAATTCATTCTTTCTTATTGACAAAAAATATTCCATTGTAAGGCTATACCATATTTTGTTTGTCCATTCATCAGTTAATGGTCATTGTACATTGTTTCCATTTTGTGACTATTATGTATAATATTACTATTAACTTTTTCATAAATGTATTTTGTGGATATGCTTTCATTCATCATGGAAGAGGAAGTTCTGGGTCATATGAGAACTGTAGGCTGAAGATTTTGAGGTACTGCCACTGGTTTCCAAAGTGATCGCACCATTTCACATACCCCCAGCAATGCGGGAGTGTTCCAATTTCTCCACATCTGGTTTTCAATGATGGCCATCTTAGTGGGTATTAAGTAGTATCTCGATTCATTTCAATTATGATTAGTGATGTTAAGCATCTTTTTGTTTGTATATGGTTCATTTATAAATCTTTTTTTGGAGAACTATTTAATCCTTTTTATTTTTAGATTTGGATTGTCATTTTATTGTTGAGTTAAAAGAATTTTGTATACATTCTGGATATTAGGCCCTTATCAGAAATAAAATTGGCAAATATTTTCTCTTATTTTATAGGTTGTTTTTTCACGTTCTTGATGTGACCACTGAAGAACAAAATCTTTGTTTAAATTTTAACAAAATTTAATGAATCATTTTTAATCTTTTGCTTCTGATTTTGGTGTCATAGCTAAGAAAACACTGCATAGCCTTAAAGCATGAAGATTTATTCTTATGTTTTTCTCTAAAAGTGTTACAATTGTAGCTTTTGCATTTAATCCATTTTGATTTAATTTTTATTTGATATAAAGTAAGGATTCAATTTAATTCTTTTTGTGGATATCCAGAAATACTAGGGCCATTTGATAAAAATACTATTATTTATTGAATTGTCAGTCACATTGATGAAAGTCAAATGAATTTAAATGTAAAAGTATATTTCTCAACTCTCAATTCCACATTGATCTATGTCTATCTTTGTGTTAGCACCACACTATCTAATTACTGTATCATTTTAGTGAGTTTTGAAATCAGGAAATATGAGCCTTCCAAATTTGTTTTACTTTTGCGGTATCATTTCAGCTATTCTAGGTCTCTTGCATTTCCACATGAATTTTATAATCTGCTTGTCAATTTCTGTAAAAAAACAAAAACAGAAAAACAGCTAATTTTGGTAAGAATTGCATTATTTCTTTAGATCAATTTGGGAGGTATAAACATCTTAACAATATTAAATCTTAAAATCCATGACCATGAGATTTTTAAAAAATTTTATTTAGATCTTCTTTAATTTTATTCGATAATATTTTGTGGTTTCCTGAATACAAATTGTTATGGATTGGATTGTGTCCCCCTACTAAAAAAAATGCATTGAAGTCCTACCTCCTAGTACTTCTGAATGTGAACATATTTAAAAGTAGGGTCACTGCAGATGTAATTCATTAAAGTGAAGTCATGGAGTAGGGTGGACCCATAATCCAGTATGACTGGTATTTGAATAAGAAGACGTCTATGTGAAGACAGAGGCCTACAGCGAGAACACCGTATGGCAGTAAAGGCAGAGAATGGCAAGCCAAGGAACGCCAGAGATCACTGGCAAACTGCCAGATGCTAGGAGGAGACAAGGGGGGACCCCTACATGTGTTTCAGAGGGAATATGGCCCATTGACACCTTCATTTCAGACTTCTAACCTAAAGAACCGTGAGACAATACATTTCTGTTATTTTAGGCCATCTAGTTTGTGGCACTTTGATACGGCAGTCTTATGAAATTGATACACTAATTTAGGACTTCTTTTGTTAAATTTTATTTATTCTTTATTTGTATAAATTTATGGGGTAAAAGTGCAATTTTGTTATATGGATTTATTGTATAGTCGTGAAGTCTGGGCTTTTAGTGTATCTATCACCTGAATAATGTGCACTGTACCCATTACATAATTGTAATTGGCTTTGTAAAATGACCTCCTCCCTAAGTTATTTTTTGTCCTGTCAGAATGTATCAGTCAAGCCTAACAACCAGATTTAAGTAGTCTCTCCACAGGACTCCCCAACCATCTCCTACAGGGTCTCCCTGACCCTTGACTGAGGCACTTGAAGACCCTATATACTTCAAACCCCCCACACACACTGTGACCTGCCTTCCACAACCCACTATAAAAGCCCTTGAGCTTACTGGGTCAGGGAGATGGATTTGAGACTAATGTCTTTTGCATTAAAATTCCTTTCTTAGCAATCCTTGTCTCATTAATTGGCTCTTTGTGCATGGAGTGACTGGACCTAGCCTGGACCCCTTTGTGGGTTTGTAACAATTTGGGGGACTTGTCAAGGATTGTGTTGCTAGTGGCTTGATGGCTGCAGAGTGGGGAGAATTCCAGACTCCTCCCTAACAGCTGCTCTGCCGTGTCTTTGCTGCAGGTTAGTTTCAGTTTCTCTGACCAGCGTGTCCATTACCAGCTTCAAACACATCCCTGATTGCCTAAGAATGGATTTCTGAATTTTGGCTTTTGTACCCAGGCAGGTGAGTGCTGTTTGAAGGTACCACACGTCTGGGGATGCCCCTCTCAATTTGGGGAATTCTGAGAGGAATTCCTTTTGGGGTTGGATAAATCCTCGAGTATTTGTGAGAGTGGAAACTAATCTGTTTTGATTGGGCACTCCCAGGGCATATGAGTTTGAACTGCAGTCCATCTGTTGGAATCCTCTCTTTATACTGAGTGTTCATCTGCATTGGTGTGTGGCAGATAAATGTGGAGTCTGTGAAGCTCTTTATCTCTATTTTCCTTTTCCTACTTTAAATTTGCTGTTGATGGTATTATAAGCAGAGTTTAAGGTCTGGGAAGTTGAAAGACACAGCTGATAGTAGTTTCTTGTGGTAGGTTCTAAGGTCTGAAAGGTTAAAAGACACCTCTGTCCCAGGTCTGGGGGATTAGAAGACATCTCCGTCCTAAGGTCTAGGAGACTGAAAGACATCTCTGTCTACGGAGGCAGCCTGGCTCAGACGCAGGGACGCCTGCTATGGCAAAGGGAAGGAGGAGAATGGAAACACAATGTTTACAGATTTATGTGGAACTTCAGAGGGTGTCATGGCTAGTGTTCTGAGATAAAATCTGTTGAAACTGTGTGTGTGCTTAGATGTGTTTTGTATATGTGCATGTATTATATTATGTGTTACGTCTACATATTAACAATTTGGCTTATAAAGGGGCACTCATAAATTAAGTAAATAAACCCAAATGCTTTTCAAGTTTATGTGAATTTAGTAATCTTTGGTAAATAAGCTGTTTTTTTCTAAAAAAAAAAAAAATTAGAATAAAATTAAAAGTCTTAATTTGTCAGCATACATTTTTGCCTGGGTTTACTGGTCAGTTTTATGTTTGCCTCTACTAGGCGTTTTAAGGTGCCTTTAAAAAGGTCAAATGATAGCAGCTAAATCTTCCGAGTTATCAACAAAAGTACCCTTACCCATGTGTTTAATTTTAATATTTTTGCTTAGCTAAAAAATATAGGCATTCCTAAACAAAAATATGTGTCAGTATATTAGAATAAATAAAATCTCAAGTAAATGAGAGTACAGAAACAGAAACCGATGGCTAAAGTTTTACGAAGATATTTTGGCTTTGGTCTCTTTAATCCTGGCTGTAGATGCAGTTTCTCCTACTGACTTCAGTATCTGTGGGAAGTACACACAATCCGTTTCTGACTCATTCTTTCTATCATTTAATATTAACAGCGCTGCTAGGGGTTTAAAGTTGCATAGAAGATGTAGCAACATGAGATTAAATCAAACTGGAGACTTCAGTTGTCCCTTTGGTCTTGCTACACATAAGCTGAAAAATGTTTTGCGCTTACTTAAATACTTATATTTGTTTCCTCAGTAGATTTTTTTTTAAGTTTAAAATTAAACCCATTTTTGTGATTGTTTCCTGGTCTGTGTTTTGAAATTCTTTCCCCCAATCTTGTTTATAAAGATGTGTTTAAATATTGAATTTTTTTAGACACTGAGTAATGTTAAAGGCACAACTAATCACATTGGTTATATCAAAGCTATAAAAATGGTTAACAGGAGAACTACTTGAAATGTTAACTAGCTTTGTCCAACATGTGAGTTTTCATAAGCAATATAAGTAAACTGTTAAAATAAGTCAGGTAAATGCAAATAAGATAAATGATCATGAATAATATTTTTCTAAAAATTACAAAATATTTTAGAGTCATGTATTCCCCTGATCAAGGTACTAGTTTTTAGTTGCCTGTTTCCTTTATAACATCCACTCAGGATCCTGGACACACTCTTATATCTGATTAATTCAAGTGCAAAATATTTTGCTTTACCTTTTGGTAATTGGCCTAATAAAAAATGATTTTGTTTTGTCTAGATAATTTTTATGTTGCCCTTATTAGGTTTTTGATTATTTGGGAAAACTGAGCTTTAATAAGTAAAGTTTTTTATATCCATGTCACTTTCTATATTGCCTTTAAAGTCCTTTGATTATCACTTTTGGTTAACTGAATTGCTATAATTTTTCAATAACCTGTCATTTTATTTTGATCAAATGTTTTGAAACCATTTAGATTTTAAAATAGTTTGATCTTCATCATGATTTGAAGAGCTAAGGGTTGATGTTGAAGGTTTATTCAGGACCTCCTAATAGGTGATATAATGTCAATAAATTTTACTTTGGGATGTTGGTATTTTAGAAAGAGCTAATTAGTTAGCATCGTTAAGCAGGATGTGTTTTAAAACTTCTATATTTATAGAACTCAGAAAAGATGTTACATTATTCAGAATAGTAAGTCATTTAACATATTTGTCTAAATTAAGTCTTTGACTTAGCTCTCTTCCTTTTCTGAGGCCGGTCCTGAAAAACTTGGAGATATGATCTTTCCCTCTCGTACCAACAAGGGTACCCAATTTGGCTGAACAAATTTTATTAATAGAATCACACAGATGTGGACCTAAGGAACCCTGAAATCTCACGGCTGATTAACATGACCTTTCATGCTGAAACCATGCCAGATAGTCAGCAAAAGTTACAGAAATGGAAAGGTGCTTAACCTTGCCAACATCTCACTTGGTTAAAGTAGCCTGTAAGATTTTTCAGACTAAAGAACAACAAAAGGAAAAGTACATGAAATGAAACAGCAGGCTGAACTTTTGGCAGCAGCCCTGAAAGAGTAAGGTCATTGGAAGAAGGACTGCTGAGCTGGAGCAGAGGGTAGTGGGAAGGCTGCCCTGGAACTGGCTGGGCTAGATGGAGAAAATAGAGACTAAGGGGACCCCAGAGCTCCCCAAGGACATCTCCCATGAGGAGCCCAAGGTACAAGGTGACCTGACAATTAAAGTGGGTGACAAATTGGCTGATTTTTTTTTATTGAATACTCGTGATCAGAAATTATTTCCAGAGTGCCCTCTCTCATTGCTGGGTTGAAATCTTCCCTCTCAATTACAGGCTCAAGTGACCTTTCAGCCTCCAGAGCATGTCTGTGCCTTGCAAGCAGCTCTGCCTTCTCCCTGAGCCGTGTCTCCAGCTCTGCCCAGCAAAGTTCTCCATCAAGTCGACCCTGAGGTATGGGCTGCTGGATGACCTGGAAGGGTGGACCCCATTAAAACTGAGAATCCCCCCGAGCTAAGGGGGGATTTAAAACCCCCTTTAAAACTTCAATCTAAGGAGGGCCTTCAACCCCTAGTTTCAGTCTTTTTGGAATATGGATGTCTTTGAATTTGTGTCTCCTTATGATACCCCCATGTGCTGGTTCAAAAACCTTGAACCCAGCAAAACTGCTTTGTTCAAAATCTAAGAGCCACACTTTAGGGGTATCCCAGATATACTTTCTGCCGGAATCCTATTTGCTGCCCACTGAAGGAATGACAGGAAGATAATGCTGTGGAATGTGAGCGGTGGTGCTGGGAAACAGACCTACAGGAAGAAAAACTTAAAGAGGAACTTACAGCAAGCAGGGTGGAAGTCCTAAATACCGAAGCTTCAGTAACAGATAAGGAAGAACACAGAAAATTTCACCAAAGCTACATTTGAGCATGGAGAAAAACTGAACTGTCTCTTGGATATAAAAGTAATTAGGTTTTAGTATATATTTCTGACTGCATCTGAGTCTCCTGGGCTGGGTGCTTTGGGGCTGATTTGGCTGCAGATGGAGAGATCAGAGCAGCTCTTCCTATAGCTGGCCCCTTTCGGTTACTGGGATGCCAGCTCAGATACTTAAGATGTTAATAAAATATCACTAGATTTTTGATGTCATGAGTGTGAAGCAAGAAACCAGCTTAAACTTGGATAGAGTACTGTCCCTTGTTCTGTTGAGAATTCAGGTGGTCCCCGAGGCAAGTTGGCACTTAGCCCCTTAGAAATTCTACATGGGAGACAGACCATTCCTGCAGTCCTCTCCTCGGATACTGTCTAAGAATGTTCTGCCCCCAGAAGTGAAGGCTCATTCTTATGTAAAATAGCCAGGTGACTTGCTAACTGTATCTCTAAGTTTGCTTCCAAGAGGCTTCCACTGCTCTCCGCTCACTGGAGCTGGGAGACTGAGTGCTGCTCACGACTTGGAGGAGCCAGCAGCCTGAAGATCAGCTGAAGCCACAGGGGCCAGTCCTGTGAAGTGCTCCTTGGTTGGTCAAGCCAGCAGGAGTGAAACCGTGGGCTCGCCATGCTGGGGCAAAATTTCCCCCTCTGAACCTGAACAAAGAATGAAGCCAGCCTGGTCTTATAAGCCATTAAGTGATCTTAAGTTACTCTGAACTAAGCCTACTAACAAACAAACAAGGTGTGTGAGGCCTGTGGGCGCTTTCAGTTACAGGCCCGACTTTCAACCTTCCTCATACCCAGCTGTGTCCCCCTTCAGCAGGATGCAGTCAGACAGAACAGAGCCCCGATTCCCCAAGATTGGAGAATGAACAAAAAGAAGGGGGGTTGTAATCAGCCTTGCAAATGACCCCCTAGCTAGATTATATCTTGTTCCCTCAGCCTTTATCAGTCAAGCCTAATAACCAGACTCGACCGGCCTCTCCACAGCACTCGCCATCTGGCACCAACTGCTACTTCTGACTCATGTCACCTCAAGACCTCACGGCTGCGAACCCCACACCACCTGGCCTGCCTTCCACAGCACACTACAGACGCCTTTCCCCCTTTCCCCTTAGTCAGGCAGACAGATATGTGACTATTTCTCTCGTTCTCCCAACAGATGTCTTTTTGCATTAAAATTTCATTCTTCCTTGGCAATTGCCTCATTAATTGGCTCTCTGTGCAGGGAGTGACGGTACCTAGGCTGGACCCCTTTGTGGGTTCAGTAACGTAACTTCTCATACCCCCACACTCTCACACCATTTGGAGTCTAATGTCCATCATTCCACACTCTATGTCCATGTGTTCACATTTAGCTCCCACTTATAAATGAGAACATGCCATATTTAACTTCCTGCTTGAGTTGTTTCACTTAAGATAATGCTCTCCGGTTCCATCCATGTTGTGGCAAAAAACATAGTTTCATTTTTTTTATGGCTGAGGAATATTCCTTTGTGTATATATACTGTATTTTCTTTATCCAGTATCCATTGATAGACACTTGATTTGATTCCTTATCTTGGCTATTGTGAGTAGTGCTATAATAAACACACAAATGCAGGTATCTTTTTTGATGTAATGATTTATTTTCCTTTGGGTAGATATGCAGAACAGGGATTTCAGGATCAAATGGTGGTTCTACTTTTAGAAATCTCCATACTGTTTTCCATAGAGGACGTATTAATTTACATGCCCACCAACAGTTTATAATCATTCCTTTTTCTCTGCATCCTCAACAACATGTTATTTTTTGACTCTTTAGTAATGGCCATTCTGATTAATCTCATTGTGGCTTATCAGAGAATTTGTATTCTCTGATTAGTGATGTTGAGCAATTTTTCATGTGCTTGTTGGCCATTTGTATGTTTTTTTTGGAAAAGGTCTATTTATGTCCTTTGCTTACTTTATAATGGGGTTATTTGGTTTTGGGTTTTTTTTTTTTTTTTGGATGAGTTGTTTGAATTTCTTAAATTCTGGATATTAGTCCCATGCCAGCTTTTTAATTTATTCATAAGCATTTTATTCTTTTTATGCTATTGTCAGTGGCATTTTTCTCAATTTTATTTTTGGATTGTATATTGCTAGTACACAGAAATATAATTTATATTTAAACAGTGCTATTATATGCTGCTACTTTGCTGAACATATTTGTTAGTTCAAAGTTGTATTTATGTAAAATAGGATTTTCTATATAAAGACAATGTTCTCTGGTATAGTCTTACTTTTTCCTTTCTAAAATATATGTGTCTTATTTCTTTTCTTGCCTTTTTGTCCTGAATAGAACCTCTATGGCAATGTTGAATATAAGTGACGAGAGTCTTGTTCTGAATATAAATGGCAACTCCCTATCTTTTTCCTGATCTTAGAGGAAAAGTATTCAATTCTTCACCATAAATATAATGCTAACTATGGGTTTTTCATAGATGCTTCTTTTTTCAGGTTGAAGAATTTCTCTTCTATTTCTAGTTTAGTATTTTTTTTCATGAAAGGGTATTGGATTTCATAAATGTAATTTCTCCATATTTAAGATCATGTGGTTTTTATCTTCATTCTATTGATATGAAAAATAAAACTCAATTATTTTCAGATGTTAAACCAACCTTACAATCCTGGGATAAATAAGTTGCTGGATTCTGTTTCCTTGTGTTATATTGAAGACTTGTATGTCTACATTCATAAGGGGATCGACTTGTAATTTTCTTCTTATATGATGTGTTTGTCTACTTCTTATATCTAGATAATATCCTCATAGAATGAATTTTTATATTCTTCCTCACCTTCTATTAATATTTTTAAAAGATTTTCTGAAGAACTGGTATTTCTTCAATAAGCAGTTGGTTGGATTTACCAATGAAGTATCGGGATCTAGGTGTTTCTTTGTGGAAACTTTTTATTTACAATTCAATCTGTTGACTTCCTTGAATTTGGGGGTAGAATTTATAGGTAAATGCATCTGGCTGGCACTATCTGCATTAGGAAGCAATTAATTATTGATTCAATTTCTTTAATAGATATAGACCTATTCAGATTATCTATTTCTTCTCTTATGAGTTTTGGCAGATTGTCTCTTTCAAGGAATTGGTCCATTTCAAATAAGTTATTAAATATGTGGGCATAGCCTTGATCATAATATTTACTATCCTATTAATGTCCATGTGATCAGTAGTGATGGCCCCTCTTTCATTTTGGATATTAGGTATTTGGGTCTTCACTCTTTTTTACTTAGTTAACTTGTTAGAAGTATATTGATTATATTGATTTTCTTTTTTTCAAAGAGCCAGCTTTCTGTTTCATTGACTCTCTCTATTGATTTTCTGTTTTGAATTTTACTGATTTTGCCTTCAATTTTTATCATTTCTTTTCCTCTATTTATTTTGAATTTGCTTTACTTTTTTTCTAGTTTCCTGAGGTGAAAGTTTAGGTTATAAATTTCAAATATTTTTTCTTTTGTAATATATGATTCAATGCTATAAATTTTCCTCTAAGTGTTCCTTTTGTTGCATCCCACAAATTTTAAAATTTTAACAAGTAGTATTGCCATTTGAATTTAGTTCATAAACCTTAGTTTTCTTAAAAGTTGTCTGGCCCCTCTGTTATTTAAAAGTTTATTAATCCCCCAGCATTTTAGAGTTTTTCAGCTGTCTTTCTGTTATTAATTTCCATTTTAATCACATTGTGGTCTGAATATATAGGTTGTATAATTACTATTCTTTTACATTTGTTAAGATGGGCTTTATGGCCAAGAATGTAGTCTATTTTGATGAATATTCCATATGAACTTGAGAAAAATGTGTATTCCATTGGAAGTATTCTATGGATGCTAATTAAATTTAGTTGAGAAATAGTGGTGTTTAGTTCAACTATGCACTAAATGATTTTTTTGCCTGCTGGATCTGTCCATTTCTGATGGAAAGATGATGAGTCACTAAATAAAATAGTGGATTCAAATATTTCTCCTTAAAATTCTATCCATTTTTTTCTTTTTTTTCTTTATTGAAGTGTAATTTACATATCATGCCTTTACTCCATTTTAAGTGTACAATTAAATAGTTATTAGTAAATTTACCACATTGTACAGCTATTCACATAAATCAGTTTTAGAGGATTTCCTTCCCCCTATTGAGACCCTTAATTCCCATCCACAACTACATTTCAAGCATGCCCCTCCCTTCCACAGTGCTCTGTCCATTGTTTACAAATATTGGTCCCCTGTTTTTAGGTGCATCTATGTTAAAGACTATTATGTCTTCTAGTGAATTGACTTCTTTATTATAGAATGTCCTCCTTTATCCTTGATTACTTTCCTGGCCTTAAAATATGTTTTGTCTGAAATTAATATATCTACATCATCTTTCTTTTGATTAGTGTTAGCATGACATATCTTTTGCCATTCATTTACAAGTAATTTCTGTGTCTCTTTTTATTTAAGGTGAATTTCTTATAGATAACATATAGTAGGGTTTCATTTCTTTTTCCATTCTGATAGTCTGTCTTTTAAATGATGTATCTAAAACATTAAAAATTAAAGGGTTTGATATAATTGCTTTAATATATACCATATTTGTTCATCTTTACTACTTGTCCTTTTCTTTCTTTTTTGTCTCCATTTTATCCTACCTTCCTTAGCTTTAATTGAGCATTTTATATAATTCCATTGTATATTCTCTTGTTATAACAATTATACTTTAATATTTTTTAGAAAAGTGGTTTAGAATATTGAAGCACTGTTTATCTATGTGAAAGAGCTCTTGACTTCAAGTATCTTAAATGACATACTGTGAGAATCAGATACAAAACTGAAATTTAAAGAATAATGAAATTGAAATGCAAACCAGTGCTATTAGAGCAAAACTCAGTTGACAATTGTCACAATTCATAAGAATGCTAAACTAATTTAAAGTCACAAATAAAATATTAAAGTCAAACATAATAAAACAGCCTTATTATATTGCCAGTGATTAAGTAATACTGAAGAATATGAGCTAATGTTTCCAAATTAAAACTAATGAATTAACTGAAAATGAGAGTTTCATCACTTTTATGTGATATTTGCTTTGTTTATTAGGAGCCCATGCTTTTGTATTTTAAGATAAATATGGTACTGAAAAAGTATAAATGTATAAAGTATGTAAATTAATGACAATTTTAAAAGAAGAAAAGAAAATAAACAGGGTATATTGAAATTAATGAGCACACTTGGGGGTACAACACAGAAAGGTAGGTGCAGATAATGCTGCATATCAGGATGATGGATTCTCCTCTCTGCTATTCTGCACACAACTAGTCATAGTAGACAAAGAGATAGGATACTGGAGTTTTCATTTCATATATGCAACTATTTTACTGTGAATCCTGGACATGTCTTTTTTTTTCTCTCTCTCTCTTTTCATCTTCTTCAAGGCATCAAATTTTCCTCAATCACAGCAATTTTAATCTATTTTAACCTTTATTTTTGAGGAGGATAATCTAAAATTCAGAGAAGTTAACAAATTTGCCTGAAACATCTTAATTGATTGTTTAAGGGAAATTATTCCATCTGAAAAATGAACTGATATATCTGTAACATATTTTCTCATGGATGCCAACATTAAAATAATTTTATTTATGTTTTATTATACTTATTAGGATTATTTATTGATTTGTTTGTGCTAGGTACTAAAATAGTCCATCATATATGCTCTCTCATTTAATCTTCCAAACAATACCTTGAAATTAGTATTATCTAATTTTAAAACAGAAGAAACTAAGACTAAGATCCTTAACTCTTAAGTACTAACCTGGGGATTACCAAACTTGCCTGATTAAAAAAAAAAAAAAATTTCAGCCACTTGTCAAAATACAGATTCATTGGTCTATCTTCATCTAGAATCTTCAAGGCCTGGAAAGTGTAATTTAACATGTGGTCCCCACAGTTGTTAGGGCAGTCACATTTGGGAGACATTACATAAGCTTTGCCATCACCACTAATTTGAGGAAAGAGAGTGGGAGGATATTTCATGTTTATCTTATTAGATATATGTTAAAAAGTGACAGTTATTTCGTTAAAGTTATAGGACTGGAAAGTTTTCCAAAATGGCAATTATTTCTCCCATCTATTTGCTACAAGAAACATTCTGGTCATATGACTATTCTGGTCATGTGCCTAAAATAGCTTTTAATAATTACCTAATCTCTTAATTTTGAATCCTTCCTTGGATCTAACCTTTTTCTCACATTTTACATAAAGCCATTTTTAACCTAAAAAGCTTTTTAAACCCATAATTTTAAAGTAGTTCTGCATATCCATAAATGATAATATTTATGATTCTATACTTATCTCAAAAAATGTTTCTTTTAGACTTAAACCATATAATCAAAAAGAATCTTATACTCCTAAAAACTAGAATAAGAGTAGGAATTTTGGGATTTAGGACACTTAAAGTCACTTATCCTAATAACAAAAATGACACTTTAAATTTCTTTGAAACCGCGAAGTGCAACTAGAACAAAACTAATATGGGTAAATCATACTAAAATTTATTATAAAAAAGCTAATTTGGTTATGAATGAGCACAAAATTCTATTAGGTGAAAGTAAAAGCAGGATAAAACTATATAACACATCAAAAGAATCAGATGCATGGGAAAATTTGAAATAACCAACCACAAATATTTGTTGGTCAATAGCCAAAAATTGAACAACCAGCATTTGTAGTGGAAGACAGTGATTTCTCCCGTTTACATATACAAACACATACAGATAAATGCTGAGATTATTTCTTTGTAGATTGCTTTATTTTAGGTTTATTTACTTAAACTAAGGTTAATGAGTGATTACTCTTGGCCCAACTATTGGTAATATAAATTCACTTTAGAATGTGTTAAGCTAGGATTACAGATTTCAGAAGAAAAGGAAGAGAATTACCTTACCATTTGAATGATGGGGAGTTAAATATTAGAGAAAAAAATGTTTTATCTTTGTTTACACCTGCCCTTCAAAAATTCTGAACTTGCAACTATGAGGTGATATTTGGAAAAAAATATCAGATATGTAGAAATAGGGGTGTGGGTATGAGAATGAGAAAATAGATTGAAGAGATGCAGTCATAAGAACAGGATCAAGAATTTAAGCATATAGTGGCCCTTGGAAACAATCTAGTTTTGGGGTCAGCAAACATTAGCCCTGGCACCAAATCCAGTCTGCCACCTGTTATTAATATTTATGGCTTGCAGCTAAGAATGATTTTTACATTTTTAAAGGTTGAAAAAAGTCAAAAAAGGACATTATATAATGACAAATGGAAATTATATAAACTCCAAATTTCAGTGTCTTTAAATAGTTTTATTAGGTCATAGGCATGGAATAATTTGTTTATGTATTGTCTATGACTGCTTCCTCACTAACATGGCAGAGTTAGATAGTTGCAACATACACTATGTGGACCCTTGAAGCTTAACCTCCTTACTCTTCAGCCCTTTACAGAAAAATTTGCTAACTCTTGATCTAGTTGAGCTTCTTCACACAGCTAGGAAGTTCTTAGCCTTTGCTGACCTGTCCAAGGTCCTGTAGATTGTTCCCAGCAGAACTAGAATCAGAACCCCAGATGGGCTGCCTGCTTGTGGGCTCCTTGCACTATGGACCACTACATCCTTACATCTCTTTGGTCCTAACGCAATCAGAAATCTGTAGGATTTCGTGTTAGAATGGAGTTTGAAAGTTTGAAAAATCACCCAATATTAGTCCTGCTTATTGTATTCATTTTATGAGGTATGTTGTTTTTCTAATTTGATCATTACAACATATATTTTGATAATTTTTAAAATCTCTGCTTTAGAAATGAAGAAACTGAGCCCACTCCCCAGCAAAAAAGGAAATCCTAAGCCATTTAAGGGGTTGGGCTAGGATGCTGAACCAAGTCTTCTGACTTCCAACACCTGTTCCCTGCCCTGCACTCTGCTGTCTCCCAATACTGGGAGCTGTTCCTCGTGCATCGGACCAGAAGTAGAGTCCGCAAGACCTGCTGTCTCAGTCTGTCTTGTATCTGCTAGCTATCTATGGATCTGTCATCACTATCTAAGCCAACAGAGTGCTTCCTATATTTTAGATGCTATTGTAAGTGCTTTGTAAATATTATTGTGTTTAATTCACATAATAATTGGAAAATTTATTTATAACCACATAAGCATCTCTTAAGTCCTTATGCCTAGAAGTTCTTGAAGAATCAATAACTTTTTCTGTCCTCATCAGACCAAAGATTTTCAATAGCTAATTTGATCAAAGAATTTGTTGGTTTTGTTAAAAATGTTAGATAGCTCTATTTATAGATATAATTTTTTATGAGAAAGCAAGAGGAAATCCCAAGGCTATACACCCTTAGACCTCTATATGAAACTATGGTTCTCAACCTAGAGTGCATTTCAGATTATTTTATAGAGCTATTAAGAGGTACAGGTTCCAGGCTTCATGACATGCTTCTTGAATCATGATCTCTGGGTAAAAGTCAGGAAATGCTATGTTCAAAACAACAGTGACACTCATGTACTCTGGTAGAGAATGAGCAAACCAAACCAAGCCTTTTTTTTTTAGCTCATTCTACCATTAGAGGATATTGATATCATAGCTTTATTTAATTTTATTTTAATATGCTTTATAAATCTTGGTTTAATTTTGGCCAACAATAAATACATTAAAAAGGCATTCAAGATTTTTAACTGATATATCTAACAAGCAGGATTCATGATTCCCTCTAAAATATATTTAGAGAAATTTCTCCTCTTCTCTTAGATGAAAATATTGGCAGTCCCATGACTTATCTGATAATTTTTGATTAAAAAATTCTATCGTAACTTTGACTTACATATTCCTAACCTAGAAATTAAATATTTCTGATCTTACAGTATATTCAAAGCATTGAACTTGATTTAAACTTGTATCATCTTCTTTCCCTAACTGAAGTCTTGGTGAGCTGACTTCTGGAGAAGAAAAGGTGAATAGTCTTTCTCTTCTTTGCTATGTCCCAAGGTTGCAAATTGTGTTTTGTTTTGTTTTGTTTTGTTTTGTTTTGTTTTTTTGAGACAGAGTCTCACTCTGTTGTCCGGGCTAGAGTGCCGTGGCGTCAGACTACCTCACAGCAACCTCAAACTCCTGGGCTCAAGCGCTCCTTCTGCCTCAGCCTCCCGAGTAGCTGGCACTTGCATGCGCCACCATGCCCGGCAAATTTTTTCTATATATATTTAGTTGGTCAATTAATTTCTTTCTATTATTAGTAGAGACGAGGTCTCGCTCTTGCTCAGGCTGGTTTTGAACTGCTGACCTTGAGCAATCCACCCGCCTCGGCCTCCCAGAGTGCTAGGATTACAGGCGTGAGCCACCTCGCCCGGCCTGTTTTGTTTTAAATCTTTTCAGTGGTATATGGAAATGGCCATGCGCAGAGGAGAGATGAAGTTCAGAAAGATGAAGTTCCTATGTGATTGGTGCTATCATAGATGATTTCTTTTTCTTTAGTCCTGAGAAATGTTTAAAGCTTATTGATTCTCTGGTAGTTCTTAAGAGATCTTCACTGAGAATGGCTCCCTAGACTTGCTATGATGTGCGTGATGCATGTGCCTCAGGATGGGGAGGGGGCGGAGTGTGTGCTTATCGCCCTGTGTTTCAGTCCTCTAATTTCACAAGAAACACTCCCTGACAAAGCAGCAATACAGTTGGATCCCAAAGCCTCTCATTTCACAAGAAACACTCCCTGACAAAGCAGCAATACAGTTGGATCCCAAAGCATGATAATTCTGCTTTAAAGCAGGACCTATACAATGTCTCGGCTTCTAGGTGTCTGGGCATGAGTCAAACATGTGTCCATTAGGTTCCTTAATTGCAGGGACCCACAGTCATGTGTAGGGGGGGTCCTGTTGAGGCCACTCACGGGCTTGAGGCAAAGAAAGTGGTCACTCCTACAGCTCTGTCCAAAGAGTTTTCTTATGCAAATTATTTTATTAATCAGACTGCTTTTACAAATGCAATTTGAGTAAGGTGCCAGAAATCACCTAAGCAATTTTCAGTTATTTCTTTTTAAACTTTTCATATTGACCATGCTGGTATGCCATATGCAGGCATACCAGCACATTTGTGTCTTAGTCAAAGGTTCTAATTTAACTTCCTGCTATGCAAGAAATAATTCCAGAAGCCATAGGGGTCTCTGTATGTAGAAACTATCTATTAAGGTCATTTGCTTTGCTTATAAAAAAATCATATTCCTGGCTTCATTTCAGACTTGCTTATATAGACTCTCCACTGATAATGCAAAATTTGTATTTTAACAAGCTCTTCTTAAGTGATTATTTTACATATTAAAGTTTGATAAAGTGCATAAAATTGTGCTACTTTCATGCCTTTAGATTTGGAGAAAGGAAAATAAAAGAAAGAAAGGAAGAAAAGGAAGGAAATAGATTAAGATAAAGCTAGCAATCCTAACAGTACCGCAATGTTTAAAACTCAAAACACTGAGGATTTTTTATGAATCAATGGCTGATACATGCATGGATACAACCCAAGGTATTTTCATTGCTTTAATTGCTAAATAGAATATTATTTATGAAATAATCAAAATGAAAACATATGCACATCTGAATCCCAGAAAGTAGCCATTTTCAAAGATAACTGATATCTGAAAAATAAATTATTGGTTATCTTTAAATATATTTAGTCCAAATTCTTCATTAATTAGGTACCAAAAAAATTAAGAGCAAAATTAATAGCAATTCTAACTACAAAGACAGAAAAGCCCTATGATACATTAAGACTACACAAGAAGGATTCAGTATAAGCTTTGCATTTCATCAAAGTAACAAAGGCCAGTAAATTTGCAATGCAAAAACTATTAATAACACCCTTTCAGTGAACTTTCAAAATAAGCATGTATTATGTATAATAAATCCATTTCTGTAAGACTTTTGTTTCATTTTATCCCTACATTACTGTAACTTGGATATGAAGTGCAAATAGACATTTCTATTAGTAGTGATAATGAACTTTTCAAATTCCTTAGTCCTGACATATTTGTATCTTCTCTTATAATATAAATATAACCCACAAAAATTACTGAGGTTAAATATTACCAGTTCTATACATAGAGTTTTAGTATGATATCTATTCTGTAAAACTCAATTATTAGTTGAAATTACATGGATCTTTGGTTAAATGGTAACGTCACAAAGCAGACATTCCATTTTATCACAAGAAGCTAAGAACTGACACAAGAAATGGTGTTTTTCAGATAAGAGATATAATCACATTCTAGAGTTTTCATTGCTTTAAAAAAATACAAAATACATCTTTTTAACTTCAGGCATTTAGTAATTTAAAAGATTAATTTTTTCCAGGAAAGATTTAAGTAGCTTTTTGTGGATTTGGTAAATGTAAACCTCATACATATAGTCCTCCAGCATTAATCCCACATTCTGGAGTCTTAAGAAACCCAGGAACTGATCTCATTGAGCTTTTGGTCTAGTTCAATGAAAACATCCATTAATTTAGTGGACATTACAAAAGATGTGGCTGATATGATGGTAGAAGAGATTCAGTACCCTGTGGGTATATATACCAGAACGTTCTACACTTGTCTAGGAATGAGGAGGAATTTCCTAATGAAGTGTGGTTTAAGCTAAGGGCTGAGGATAAACAAAGTGATCCTTTTATTTTATTTTTTTAGAGATGGGGGTCTCACTCTGTCACCTAGGCTACAATACAGTGCTGTAATCAAGGGTCAGTACAGCCTCAAACTCCTGTATTCAAACAACCCTCCTGCCTAAGCCTCCAGAGTAGCTGAGACTACAAGCACACAACCACCATGCTTGGCTAACTTTTCTTTTTATCTTTTGTGTGGAGACAGGGTCTCACTGTGTTGCCCAGGCTTGTCTTGAACTCCCAGCTTCAAGAAATCTTCCTGCTTCAAAGTGCTGAGATTACAGATGTGAGCTGCTGGCCCAGCTGGAAAAATATTTCAGAAGGGCATGTAGAAATGTGCAGAGGCTAAGAAGAAGCCAGTACCTCAAAAACATTGTCATAATTGTAACTCAAACATGGTATGTCAGGAAGACAGTGACAAGAGAAGCTTGGAAAGGAATTGGTCAAAATATAGAACAGCATGTATGAGGGTGTCCTCATTCTAACAGAAAGAAAGAGAGAGAGAGAGTGAGAGAAAGGAAGGAAGGGAGGAAGGGAGGGAGGGAGGGAGGAAGAAATTGGTCCAACAGAAGATTTTATGTCAAGAGAATTGTCAGAGTCACATTTTTGAAAGTTTCTTTAACCTGCTCTGTGTTAGCCTAGTTTAGGGGTACGATTTTCAGCACAATAGCAGTCACCTAGGGGCACGGCCTGGTTAGGGAGACCAGAGAGGTTGCCCTGGGAGTGAAGAGATGGGAACGGATCCCAGAGAGAGCTGGGTGGTAAAATTATACTTAATTGTTGTGTACCAAAGGCAAAGAAAATCAAAGACTGAGGAAATTATCTCATACACAAAGACTGATAACAAAATATGAGAAGAAAAGGTTGGAAATACAGACTGCTCCTGATTTACAATGGTTAGACTTACAATTTTTCAACTTTACAATGGATATATCAGGATATTAAAAGCATTTCCCAGAGGATGGGTTTATCAGGACATAACCGCATTGTAAGTTGAGGAGCATCTACACAGGACAAGGTAGAGATATTCCAAAGCACGAAGTATGAAGGATCCATGTGCAGCTGTGAATTTTACAACCATTTCTGCTAAGAGCAGAGACCCCTTCTGAAGGAAAGAACGGTAACCGATATTTTTACTTTGCTCTTGGCCAAACTCATCAGGAGGAAAGATAAAGTTCATATTGCCTTGATTAGAAAGGCTGTCGGACATCAAATCTAGGAGCCAATTCCATAACAGACAGGCATGGATCAAAAGGGAAGTTGTGGCTTTCCAACCCGGGGCACAAATATGGTCCCACAGCCGCTTAATAGCTTTCCTGTGGCTACTACGTCTGAATAAAAGAAGGTATAAATTGTAAGAGACATATATATTTTAATGTAATAATGAGGATGTTTTAGAAGAAAAAAATCTTGGCAATTACAGATTCTACTGAGCTCCCTTTTAATCCCGAGTCTATTTTTTTTACATTGAATACAATTCTCATTTTTGTCTCTCATCTCTGTAGCTTCACAGTGACTTACACTGTTATTAATCTTACAATATTAAATGTTTAAAGTCTTTAGTAATGTTCTTTTGTTAATTTATGTTACATAATTTATTATAAAAATTTCAAAAATCATGAAATTAGAACGGTGCAATGACCCTGCCTGTACCGCCCTGCGTCTCCGACACAGTTGACACTTGGCCACTTGTCCCTCATCTCCTTCCTCCCTTGTCCCCTTTGTTGTTTGCTGAATTCAAAGCAGTTCCGTGGTACCATTTCATTTCACCTCTGAATGTCCCTTTGTGCATGTCTACCAGACAAGGGCATTTTTAAACAATAAAAATGCCATGAAACTCACTAATAAATTTAATAATTATTACTTAATACCATCTAATACCCAAGTCATTTTAAAATT
The DNA here is from genome assembly GCA_963574885.1 of Lepilemur ruficaudatus. Lineage (NCBI taxonomy): Eukaryota > Metazoa > Chordata > Mammalia > Primates > Lepilemuridae > Lepilemur > Lepilemur ruficaudatus. The sequence continues at coordinate 78,502 of CAUYRT010052783.1, forward strand.
TTTCCTACAAGTCTCATAGATTTCTTATTTTTTTTTAATCAAGGTCTAAACAAGGCCCACAAGTTCTATTTGTTTGCTCGGTCTTTAAATGTCTTATGTCTACAACCATCTCCTTCCCTTTTTTCCCCATGCCATTTGTTAGTTCAAGAAATAGGGTTGCTTGTGCTATAAAACACCTCACAGTGTGAATTTACCTGCAATACCTAACAATCCCTACATTAGCTTAATCTCAAGTCACTCTTCTCAGATAAGTTTTTAATTTTGTAGATTTCATGCGTCCCAAATGAACACTAACAATTGAAGACCTATGCTATAATTAACCTATACTAGTTATAAATGCTTAATAAGAAAGATAACAGATGCCCAATAACAGGACAGAAACAAAATGCTATAATTTTCACAGTAAAAAAAGACACATGTCCCACTTATTTCTAACAACATGTGACAAATTCAGTTCTAACAAAACCGAAGTAAATGTGGTGGGCTTTAGTGTTTGGTGCAAACATTTCTACCTGGAGTGCATGGTGAGGTGCTCTCTCGGTCTTCAGGCAAGGCTGAGACATCGGTGCTGACAACCAGTGACAGCCTGAGCAGCACAGGTGGCCTCCTGGTGCTTGTTCAGAGATGTTCTAAGCAAGCCTCCTGCTCTTAGTTGCCTTTCTGCTTCTCTGTTTTATAAGCTGCAAAAGTGTTTGACTCAACATGACTCATGTAAGTTCTCATTTTAGAAACTCAGTGGGGCTTCCAAGAGTCTGTGTGGCATGGCCCCCTTGGACACCTTCCCTGCAGGCACAGGGACCTCGCCCTCACATGCTCTGTGGCTCCGGTCACACAGGCTGCAAAGCAGGCCAAGGCCACATCCACCCCCACCACGCACCAAAAGCAAGGTTGGCATCTTTTGAATCATGATTTATGGGTCTGAGATTTAAATTTATGCCACCCATATTCCTAGAAAAGATATAACACAAATATGACCAATTTGACATAAAACCAAAACATGGAAACTAGAAAATGCACATCTATTAAAGCATTCAGAGGAATTCACTAACAAGAGTTGATACAGGAAATAAGGAATACAGTTAATAGGCAAATTAAAAGTAAACCATTAATTTAAAAAGGTATGGAGAAAGATTAAAGGAAGATAGTCTTTTTGATTAAATCCGGATAAAAAGGATCTGTTACTATGCCCCAATGAGAGGGCTTCACCTGTGCTAATCCATATTTAGATAAGGACATGACCTGGCAATTAAACTGAGTTTTTATTCCAGAAGTTATTTATCTATCAGACACAATAATCACTCCCCTGCAGAGACTAAGATAAATACAGGGACCTACTATGGCCATTCGAAGCAAACAGCACCCTTTTTATGAAATGTCTTGTTGTTTTGTGACACTGGACTTGATGGGACCCTGTGCAAAGCACAGGGCGTCTTTATACCCCACCGAGCACCCCGAGGGCTCCTGCCAGGCCCAACACCGCAGATGAAGTCCTTACATGCGACTCGAGGGGCACTGTCAGCCAATTTGAAAGGCAGACCAGCACCGGGGTCAGCAAGATGAAATGTGTAAAGAACACTCTTGCCTCCTGGGTGTTGGCTAAGCTGAGAGTCTATGGAGTCCTGGTGTGTCGTGTGCTGTCACAGGAAGAGGTCCGATGAGTGATTAGCCATGTGGGGAGATCCCATTTACCTTGGGCAGCCACTTTCTTCTCCTGGCTTTACCTCAACCCTTTTGCATTCTACGCTCTCCACCCACCATCTCACCCGTAGGTTTTCCTTAGCTGTGAGGTGCTGACAGTGAGAATTGAAGTTTCCCATTGGCCCTCATGATTATAAGAAACAAAACTGTCACCCACACTGTCAGAACATTGAACAGCAGACATTAAACTTGCAGGCCACATTCATAACATTGTCACCTTTAAGCCAGTATATTTTTTCTGTATCACTATAGCCAATTGTTAAGATGCAAAATGGAAGGCAAGAAAATATTGCGATATATACTAATTGCAAAAAGTAACTGGAATTAACGTGCAATCATTTCAACGTGTATCTTACGATGTCTAATAAAATTTGCTAATTAGTCTTAAATTTAGTGCATATTCTCTCACCAACTTACTGAAAAACTTTTTAAACATATTTAGAATTTAAATAAACAAAAGAGAAATAAGAAATACTCAATAGAGACCAATTAACCTATAAATGAGACAATTTCCCATTAAATAAATATGCATTAATATCTTATCCTTCTGATAACACTAAAATGCTGGTTTAGGAAAAGCAGCTATAAGAAAGTCATAACTTTATAAAACATTAAGGACATTACTTAAGTATCATTTGGTTATTATAATTGTTTTGTGTTTAGAATTCTCCCTTTCATGATTTTTATTCATGACTTAGGTAAGGACTTTGGAATAAGACTGACTTTTTTCCTTTACCTTTGACACAAAGTGGGAGGAACAGAAATTTCATTGGTGGAAATTTCCAAATCTCCAAATCAATGTGCACTGGCATGAGGCCCGTGTAACATGAAACTAACAGGAATGCCCTTGCCAGGGATGATGGTAATGGATCTACTGGTTTTCGTGGCCCCCAAACCTGCTGCACTGGGGGGTTGAAGAGAGAGTGACAGAGTCGCCCATGGAGATGGTCAGCTGGGGTTTCCACGGAGTCCTTACTGTGAGGTGGCCAGAGCTCCCATGTGATCTTGGGTGGTGTGAAGAGAACCGCACTTCCCACGTCCAGAGACTTGGAAGAGCCCTTTCTCCAGTACACCTCTGGGATTAGCCCAGCCCAGAGTCAAACCATCAGCTCCTGAGGTTCCACTTCAAGAGGTGTGTAGAGAATACCGATGAGCACCAGAAGCAGGGTGGGAGGGAGTGTCTCCACTGCAGAGATGGCGTTTTCCATGAGCGCAGAAGGCAAGGGGCCAACAAACACAGGACAAGCACCGGGAAAAATGATGGGGCCATTTCTGTAGGAATCCATAAGAAAGAACGAGGCCACGGTGGAAATTCCAGGAAACTAGATTGTAGCTGGAGTGTGGAAGGAGTCTCTGATGATTAAATTAAAAGCAAGTGCAAAGGGAGCAGGCAGAGAGGGGACTTGAATGTCAGAGGAAGGTTTGAGTGAGACAAACCTTCTCTTTAAATAAAATCCCTTTAACCCCTCAAATTGGATGATTCTTCCCTACTCTTTCATCAGTTTCTAAAGGGAGATTATTATCATAATGACTATGATTTTTATGCATTTACCATATCCCATGTGTATTGCCATTATATAAATTTACCTATTTTACTTAAAACAGCTCCCAGATAAGGGACCTGAGGTTTAGTAACAAGCCCAGTGCTTCCAATTTGACAAGATAGTTAATGAATTTGCCCAAGGACAACCAGCTACAAAAAGGACAATCCAGAAGTCAAATCCAGGAAATTTGGCTTTAAAACTCACGCTGTATCACCTCTTCTCTTAAAATACACAGTGAGTATCAGGAGGAGCAAGGTAAATTTCAGTCACATTAACAGAATGATCTGAAGCACTGCCATTTCTGACTACTCATCAATTGCACTCTTATCCGCAAACTTACTATTAATTCCACTTAGCACGAGGAGGCGCGGGAAACAGATGAGAACTCCCATTCTGAGGTCCCCGCTCACGCTGGCGCCTTGGGCCGTCTCAGGGAGCTGGCAAAAAATGCAGAATCTCAAGCCCCGCACTAGACCTGCTGACTCTGAATTGCCATTTCAGCAAAATCTCCAGACCATTCACCTGAGGTCAAGGTTGAGAAGCACTGGCTTACCACACACTCCTCAAAAACCTTGAAAATACCCTATGTTAAAATCCCTATGTTAAAATAATACCTTTAATAATACCTCTGTACTTTAACAAAATTGTCCACTAATTAAATTGTGGAAATACAGACAATGCTTATAATTTCCTAAACCTAGAAAATAAATGTACTGACTGTGCAACCTGCTTGTCACATGAACTTACTTAGGAAAAGAACCAGGACCACCTGATGCTGACAGGCAAGCGTGAAGACAGTTATGCATCTGAGCTGTAAATAGAGAAACTCTAAAGTATCCAGCAGCTCGATTAACTTATATTATTGAAATTTATATATTCACATCCCAAGATTCCAGGTTATATAATCTTTATTTTTTATTCTTACTTAAGTTCTTGTATATTTCACAAGCGTGTAGTCCCGGAAAAGTGCCAGCTAGCAGACAATACCTATTGTGAGAACACAGTTTTAGGCAAAATAAAACATATTTCTGAGGAAATGAAACCATAGTTCTAAACTTGTAGAGAATACTTCCCTTGGCTTAAAAAGGGCAGCTTGGTCTTTGG
>CAUYRT010052784.1:0-33236 GCA_963574885.1 Lepilemur ruficaudatus
TAGCTTCCCGGGGCATTCACGAAAAGACACCCTGTGTGCATGGACCTGGTGAGCCCAGATGCAGCCAGAGTCTACCAACATCCTTGCAGGTTTCCATGCAGCTGTAACGTGCACAGTGCTGAGCATCATTGAAATAACAAAGTGAGTGTGTGTGTGTGTGTGCATGTGTGTGCGTGTGTGTGCATGTATGTGTGCGTGTGTGCATGTGTGTGCATGTGTGTGTGCGTGTGTGCATGTGTGTGTATATGTGTGTGTGTGTGCGCACACATGCGTTGATTTCTTTTTCTGTTTTCCCTGATAAGAAATGTGTATTACAAACAATAATCACCACTGCCACTGGGGATTTTATTGATGGATAATTAGCAAAGAATCAATTCCAAATTGTATTAACTTTTTTCTATATTACAATTTTTCTTACACTGTGTCAAACATTATATAATTTCTAAATATTGGGGCTTGGAAAAAGCTTTTCCATTGAAGTAAGCTCGTTTACTAGATATTCACTTTTTTAGATTAAAAGTAATACTTAATACCTTAAATCTGATGCTGATTAATTTACCTATTTATTAGGTCAATGTGGTAGACGAGCGTGTAATCTATCATTCACATGGACGTAATGTACAATATGAACACTGAGCACAAGACAAAAAGTTATCCTAGGATTCCATAGACGTGCACTGGTGTCATGTGGCATTAGCACTCTTGAATATTACAGGAATTAACTCCATTGTTGCCTTTGAGTGTAAAGTCAAGCCCATTATCTTAGAGAGCGGAACACAAAACGTATTGTTAACTGTGGAATTGCAACTGGTAAGAAATCACTAGCATCAGAGTAACTGAGGGTAGACAGAAGCAGAAGTTCAGCACACCCTTTGAAAAAAGTATGTTGAATAGTTGTTTCTTCATAAATTTATTCTTAATAGTTAACCATACTTCATAATTTGTAAAAATAATAGGAAATTTGTTTTATTTAGTATACACTTACAAAGCTCTGCTAGTATTACAAGTTTTTTTCCTTGCAAGTACAAATAATTTCTATACATGCATTAAATAAAATCATGATCTTATACAGAGATTTCTGTCACCAAATTTTTACTAAACCATGCTTTTTAAGTGCTTGGTTGTTATTAAGGTAATAACTTCAATTGTTTATTTTTCTACATGCTTTTTGTCACATGCCTTAATAGCTGTTATAAAGAAGAAAATTAGAAATTAGTTGTTTTAAAAAACAAACAATAAAGATGGATGTTTATGTTATTAATGAAAAAATATCTTTGGATAAATCCTTAAATACATAACCCACTAAAGATGAACACAGTGGTTGGGGTAGAGACGGAATGGGTCAAAGCACATACCTGGATTGTTTGGCTCTGGTAGACCTTAATGACGTGAAAACTGAAACTGTAAATTCCTTTTCTTGGTGCTACAAAGACAGACTCCAGAGTGAAAAAATTACCCACATTTACTAGGATCTAAAAATAAAAATAATAAAAAACAGTACATTATTACAATATTTTCTTCTGTAAGTAAAATGAGTTTAATTTTTCCCTCCCTCCCTTCTTTTCTTCCTCCTTTCCTTCCTTCCTTTTCTTCTTTCTTTCTTTCTTTCTTAATTAACAACTAGCTTAAGAATCCATAGAGAATAAAACATTGAGTTCTATTATTTCTTTCCTCGTAGCTAATTTGGAAAACGGACTTTTGTATTGGAAGATTCTTACATCTTTTAAATGATATAAGAAAAAACAAAGTAACTGCTTTGTATTCATGTCTCAATTTCCAGCAAGGCCCAATGGCTCTGGAAACATCTGGGTAACATTTGAGGGCTGATAAATATTAGCTTTACCTTGAGAGTCAGATAAAAGTCATCTGCCATGTGTTTACATTCCTACCTTCCACAAGCCTTTGCAATGTCCAGAGGTGACGTTTCTAAGCCAGCCAATCGGCATCCACGGACTCTCTGCAGTCATCCCTGGACACATCATGCAGAGCCATGGGCACCCCCTCCACTGTGTCACATAATCCTTGACACTGAACAGTTGGTACCCAAAGTGATCTGAATGCCTGGCCCTTCCTTGAGCCTCCGCCAACCCTCTCCTAAGATCCATGGCCATTTTTTTCCACTCCTGTGCCATCCAGGCCTTAATTATAATAATTTGGCAATGAGTGAGCCTTTGCAGGCTGCCAAAGAGTAGAGCATGAATAAGGGTAGTCTACAAAATAGGTGGCCTTTCCCTATATCTCCCAGGGTTGTGCATTACCCTCCTATCAACTACCTGCTCTTTATTTTAAGTTCAAGGGTCAACAGTGAAATTAGGAACTGTTTCCCAAGAAAGCAACAATGCATCTTATATTCCAAGATGTTCAGCCTGATTATATGGGTTATGAAATTAACTCTAAATTTCAATAAGTGACCTCTGATACTAAATTTGCAATGTCACATAGGTAAGTTCCTTCCTATGAGAAGGAGAGAGAGACTGTGTGCAGGGGAGGATGGCAAAATATAGGATTTCTTCCATTTCTCTCCAATAAATAAATCTATAAGTAGCATTAAAAAAATCAGATATCCTTAAAAAGATACCTCTCCCATATACCAATGACAATCTGCTACTATGTCTTTTAAAGACTGCATTCTTGCCAATATTAATACATTTTCAAGCCTCTTGCATAATTCCCTAAAAACGTACTATTACCTCTGAGCAATACAACAGAATGTAGTGGCTGGTGGATGTACCAGGCTCAACACCTAACTTAAAATTCAGGTACATGTATAATTTTATTCTGAGATTTTGGAATCTTCCAAGTAGGCATCAGATTTCTTTTCTCCGACCTGATGATAGATGGTCTTTCAACAAGTCACCAGCTGTGCCATAACCCAACAGAGGCTTTACAGGGAATTTTTTTTCCAAGCACTTCTAAAATAATTTGAGGTGTTTAGCAGGGACTTCCGGATTCAGATACAAGTAGTGTAATTCATTAGCAATAATGGAAATGGCTGATTAGTGTTGACTACACATAAAGCTGGATGTTGACTCTACATTATAATTGGACCATCCAGGCACATCAAGATTTATAACTAAAATGTGTGTTGCTGTCTCTAAGACGCATGGCTCCCTGAACAGAAGAACAAACCCTTTTCCTCTTCTAATTGACGGAAAGGTCATTGAAAAGAACACCTCGTACAGAGAATAGTGCAATGTCCACAGTATTTGAACATTTAATTAATGCACTGAAATACAAACCAGGAGTGGTGCTAGACTTTATTTCCATCAAGATGGAAAATACTGCACCAAAATGCTAAATGGGGCTATTTAATTCTTTAAAAATTATGGTTATCAAATAGTAAGCCCCCAGAGAGACATTCTCTGTCTTTGGCCAGCTGGAGAGTGCATTACTTAGGAAAAATTAAGTAAAGGAATGCCTTCCCTGGCATATCCTGTAACAACACTTAACCTGTGCTCCTGTACGTTTTGACTTCACCTACAGCTGTGAACTGTGGATTCAGAATTTTAAAAGACTCTGGGTACTGTTGGGGTTGAAATTAAAACTCCCCAATCACTTTTCTTCCTTAAGACCCGTTGCTAAAAGTAAGCCAATATCCTGGGGTTTCTCATCATGCCAAACCAGAGAGCACCAGGTCACTAAACAGAAGCCTCAGTTTTCACCAGTTCCTCCCCCACCCCCTACCCTCAACCTCAAAGTCTGTCTTTCCTCAGCAATTTGCAATTCCCTGAAAGGCCAGGAGCCCAGAAAGGCAGAAGAACCAGCTCCCCAGCGCTTCCCTACAGGAGCTCAGCGCAGTTGCCAAATTCCTTTTCCTCCCCTCCTCCGCAACTTTTCTCCAAGTACAGCTTTCTGCCTACTCCAAGGCAGCGGCAGCAGCGCCTGGAATGTGTTTGGGGACCCTGGCAGTGGAACCCAGAGGCAAGATCTGACCCCCGGCCCCCGCCCTCTGCGGCCACCTGCCAAATATCTGCAGTGTGGCTGCCCCAAGCTCTCTTTGGGGAGAAGCTTTTCTACCTGGGAGAAACAAATCAAACGTTTATCCCGCGTCCGCAAGAGTGCCACAGGAACAGCCTCGGCGACACCAGCAGAGGAGTCTGACCCAGGGAGCCACGCTCTGGCAGAGAGATCGCAATGTCCAGGGACCAGATTCCCTTCAGCTGCTGCCGACCTGTTGCTGTTAAACTTGTCCTGAGCTCCGCTGCCCGCCCCTGCGCTCCCCAGCCTCTCTCCCACCGCCCCAGCAGCCTCTCTTAGAGGCCAGGAGGGAACGGGGGCCGGGTTGGGTTGAGGGGTAGACGTTAGAAGTTTCAGGCCCAAGACATATTGGGGAGGTGGGTGCTTAAATGACCCCCTCTAATATCCCAACCAGACCGCCTTAGCCTGAGCAGGCAGCCTCGGTCGGTCCGAGGTGCCTAGAGACCGCCCACCCTCGCGTCCCTCCGGGTCTGACCTGATCAAAGTAGATAATGCGCGTCTTGTTGCTCATCTCGGATGGCTCGTGGTTGGTGCTCCGCACCGCCGAGAAGGCGACCTTGGAGTTGGCCGCCCGGACCGATATCCCCAGAGGGGAGGAAGAGGAGCCCTTGGAGTCTGTGGCCGGGTTCGAGTCGCATACCACCAGACACTTGCCCTCCAGTACGATGGGCTCCGTGTCGTTCTGCGCCCAGACGGGCAGCCCCGGCAGCGTGAGGACCAGCAGAACCGCCGGCACCACGGACAGCGCCCGGCGCCCGGAGCCCATGGTAAGCCGCTTGGGCAGCCGCAGCCGGCTGGCGCTTCTGCTCGCCCGCGTCGCCTGCTACCCGGGGATCCCGGAGCTCGGGATGATGCCAGTGGCTAGGTCGACAGCGTTGCAGGAACGACGGCGGCGCGCACACTTCCACCAATTCTGTGGTTTGAAGTCAAAGTCTCCCTTCGAGCTCTGTCGCTGGCTCTGTTACCTTTGTCCTTTAAGGAGCTCATGCAGAACCCCCTACCCTACCCTCCTCCGCCCAAGAATCAGCCCTGCCTGGGGCTCCTGTGCCCACCTTTGTTCCTAGGCATCTAAAACTCATCAAACCCTTGCATCCACACCTCAAGGGAAAAAAATAATAAATTCTCACCCCAAACCCAAGCACCACCAGACAAACCACAGAACAGGAAAAACAGCGAACGCAAAGAGAAGCCACGAGCGTGGCGGTGCCAAGTGGTGCGAGTGTCGGTCCTGTACGAGTCTGACTTGAGGCAGGAACGAGTTACAGAGGCAGACGGTGTTTCTTCCAGCACCGAGAAGAACGCAAGGCTGTGTTCATGGCCAGGACGCTAGCGACTCCCACTTTCGCTTGGTCAAAAATTCCCCCAAATCTGGTGCCACTCAGAGATACGAAGGTAGGCAGCAGCCAGCCGGGAGCCCCGCACGGAAAGCACACGTTCGCGGGATCAGTTCCAGGGTGCCGGGCGCAGGGTGCAGGGCAGCTCGTCAGGCGGGGTCCTCTCCGGCCTCTCCTCACGCCCCGAGTCCCTGCGCACAACTTTCTCTCTCCTAGCGCAGTCCGGGGAGCGCCAGGCGGGCACACGCGCGCTATTTATAGGAGCGCAGCGTCCGGCTGGGGTTGGCTTATTGCTCAACCCGCGGGCTCCGGGGAAAGGGGGAGAAGGCGTCTGGTGACCCCATCCGAGCAGCTCCCTCCTGACGGGTAACGCACCGTGGAGCAAGCGGGGCGCCCAGCACTGCTGATTGGCAAGGTCTGAGGCCACTCGGCCCCCGAGAGCGCGCGGCGCGGAGGGTGTGTGCCCGGAGAGGGACCCACAGCCCTGCGCTTGCCCGGCTCCGCGCCTGCTCGCCTCCTGGTCGGTGTGGTCCCGCCGAGAGGGCTGCGGCTCCGCTCGCCCCTCCCCAGCGCGGGACTCCGCGGCCGAGAGCCCTCCGAGCGGAGCGCGGCGCTGCCGGACCGGGTTGCGGAGACGTAGGGACCGCGGTGGACCCGCGCGGCGCGCTGCCCGGAGCCCGGGACCGGCAGGCGTCCAGACCGCGCCTGGCGGGGAGCCGGTCGCACCGAGCCCCCGGGCCTGCCGCGCTCAGGGAAGCCTCGGGTCGGCCCAGACCCGTGGGGGCGGCGGGGAGGAGGTGCCTGATTCCTTCCTTCCGCTCGGGGAACAAGAGCCCCAGAAGCCGCAGGGGCGCGCCTTCCCACCCACACCGCAAATCCGCCCCAAGGCCAAAAAAAGAGTGAGAGAGGGAGTTAACTCAGCCAGAATAAGTGCTCTGAAACCGTGCCACCTGAACAAACAGGCCAACCCCGCTGCTAGGGACCCAGCATCCTTCGCCCTTCCTCCCCTTTGACGCGCCTCCCTCCCCCCAGACGCCCACTGCCATCTTGGCCTCTGATTGGCAAGAGGTGTCGTCCTCTTCCGCAGCCACCATGGGGAAGGGCGGCTTGCCCACGTCTGTGACCGGCTGCGTGAACTTGGCCCAGTCACTTACCCTCTCTGAGAGGGCGGCACTTGGTTAAGGTCCGTGAGCTTTCCCGTCTGTGATGTTTGGGGTCATGGCACCTCCTGCCTGAATTCCTCCTAGACTTCCAGCTCCGGAGGGCAGACGCCACATCTTTACTCTAACAGCGGTCCCCCCAGGCACTCGGAGCTCCCAAAATTGTATTGACGAATTATTAACTGAAGGGATGTTTGTTGAGGGACTGGGATGGATGGCTCCCCGTTCCTTCCTGAGTGAAGGGCATCCTCATTAGCGTGGCATTCAAGCCCTCCGCAACAGAAACCAGCCCTGAGTCTCCAGAATTGTGCGCTCATGTAGTCCTTCAGGAGGGCGGGGTAGTGTGCCATAAGCGCCACACTGCTCTTGGCACAGTTCCAATTGCTACTGTTGGAGATATGGGTACTGGTTGGTAATTCCCCAGCCCCCACCTCCCCGTAATCTCTCCACTAGAGTTGATACTTGGTGCCACAGAGGCCTTCAGATTCTGCTCCAGTGGGGCCCGTATCAGTTCTGATTGGCAGGTGCTGGTGCCATGCTATTTGTTACAACGTCGAATGTCATTAAATCTAAGCTACAACCAAACTTGTAAACTGGTGGCTTCTAAGGACGCCACCATTTACCTAGCTTCGGTGCCCCAGTCTGAGCCCAGCCCAGCTTTTTACCTCTCTGCACTTTGTAACTCCCTTCCAGCTTTTACCACCGGTCTTCCTGAATGACAGATGCAATTGCCTCTCATTTGATGCTGTCCTTTGAGGGCAGGTGCTTAACCGAATTTAGTTCCTTTTTTCCTGTAGGGGTAAGCACTCTGCCTTCCTTGTCCCAGACAGCTTTTCAGTACTTAAGATTTGAGCTGCTCAATTTCAGGCTGGGAGGAATTTGGGGGGAAAGCTCTATTGACTATAGAGTTGTTAAATGTGAAATAAACTGTCTTCGCCACCAACCGCGATGTATTCTCTCTGCATCCTTTTCTTCTTTGGACACTTCCTTCCTGCAAGAACTCAGATTTTAAAAACTTCTTCCTTTCCTCCTCTTTCTCTCACCAAAAGTATTCATTTGTAGTCCAAAATCTAGCAAGTGACCATGTTAGGGACTCAATAATTGATTAAGGAATGACTGAAAGCTTCCAGATAAAATGTAATTTATCATTCACCTTATAGCATAAACTAGTTTAAATGAGTCTCTCTCTCTCGGTAATATTTAAATTCAAAGCCTCGGGTAATTGGAGATAAAAGTCTTGGTTCCTTACTAAAGGATGTTCTATTCAAGGCGTTCTGAAGATGTGGAACACAACATTTTCTGTGGAATCCTGCTAGGAGAAACTAGCTTTCTGATATTGTTAATCAAAGAATCCTGTCTCTTTTTGCCACAACAGTTGATTGAACAGGGATAGCCCCCTTGGTTTGAGGGCTGTCAACCCATTTGATACCGAAATCCATGACTTGTATGAAGCCAAATTATTGACTTGTTTTGTATGAAGATGGTATTGTGGGGAAAACTAAATAGGTGATCAAAAAATATTTTCTAAATTGGTTTTGGAATTTGAACATTGTTTGAGACAGTTCCCCTAGATAGTTTCTTCCAATCACCACATTGGCCAACAAGGTACACGTTTGAGACATCACCGAGCAGTGAGACTTCTTGACAGACGACAACCTGGCCAGATGAGTTGGAGCTGCCAGATTTTCTCTCTCTGGAATATGGATAAGACATAGGGATGGCTTCTGGTAAGCATGAGGTGCTGCAGATACAAAGTTTGTAGCCTCTCAAACTGGATATGGCCACTTAGGAGTCACCTGCAAGCGCAAGCAGAAGAAGGGGTTGAAAGAAACAGAGGACTGACCATGTTTGGAGACAGAAGCCAATTCTGGAACACCGAGGACTTCTGAGACACAGAGGCAGTGAATAGTCAATCCGAATTCCTACTCGTAAGGGGGTCCCGCAACACATTTTCCTAAAATTGGGTTTTTGGGGATCCTCCTGTATCCTTGCGATGAAACCCATTTCAGTTGAGCTAGTTTTAGTAACTTACTGCTCCTTGTCATCCATAATCCTCATTAGAACACTGTCCCAGAAATCATACCAAAAAGGCCATGGAGCTGCTGCCAAAAGACATTAACAAATCCAATCTCCTACCTATGGAAATGCTTTCCCAACATTTTAGAAAAGGAGGCATCCTGTTCCCCACCCCTTATTCCAGCACCAGTATCCTCAGGAGAAAAGAAACAGGATCTGGACCGTTTCTCTCCAACCACAGCACAGTTCTGTTTCTTTTTTCTTTTTCTTTTCTTTTTTTTTTTTTCCAGATGAAAATGTGCTATTAGAAGACTTAGCTGTGACCCAAATATTTCCCTTCTCTGATATTCCCATATTATACATGATGCCAGCGTTTTGTTGTTGTTGTTAGATCTTGAGAGATGAGGCAAGACTGCATCTCACTTCTCTGCAGTGGAGCTCCGCTTTAAAGTAAAGTAGAATCTAAACGGGCCTTGTGTAGGAAAGCAATATTTCTGAGGTCAGGAAATTCAATGACTGCTTGTCCAGCTATCCCTTAGAGAAACCAAGTTTCAAGCAAGCTCAAGACAGCAAAGATCCATGAGCAATTTTCTGATTCTGAAGAAAATGTGTCTAAGAAGGCAGAGACAGACGCACAAGGTGTTCAGCTCTAAGGGCCCCATCAGTGGTTGAACCAAAGAAGACCCTACACATCATGTAGCAGAGAGAGCCGCAGGCCAGCCGGGCACAGATGGGAAATCGAGGGAGAGTGGGCAGTGAGGCTTGCATCACACAAAGGTCCACTGAGTCACTTAACTGCCTTTTCTTTGTTCTATAATGATGGTTATCAACCCAAGCAAATGCTCTTCTTTGAGGGAGAGTAAGTAGCTTAAGAAGAAAAAGTCTTTGGAACAACCAATATGTGAATACTTACATACTCTGGAAAGTTCCAGAGCCATGTTGTGTAAATATTCGTGGCTCCTTTTGGAGACAGTCAAATTATGGACTTGTTTTGCATGAAGACGGTATTTGGGGGGAAACTAAATGAATGATTAAAAAGTCTTTTTTTAATTGGTTTTAGAATTTGACAATTGTTGGAGACAGTTCCTCTAGACAGTTTCTTCCAATCACCACATTGGCCAACAAGGTACGTGTTTAAGATGTCAGCCAGCAGTGAGATTTCTTGACAGATTTTGATGCCCCTTTTTGGCCTTCCCATAATATCTGTGCTTGTCTCAGTCATTACATTTACCATAGTTTTTTTTAAGTTGTTGAATTATTTGTTGTGTTTTCCATGGATTATTAACTCTTTGGGAGCACAGAACTCAGCTAAGAGTAGGTATGCATAAATTAATTAAAGTTTACTGAGAAAAGTAGCTTATCCATGCTCTTATTTCTCATAGGGGAAACAATTTAACATTTAATCACTATGACATAAGTACGATAGCAAAAGAAAAATGCTTTCAGAAATTTTGGATGGCTTGAAATGTTTACTCTGCCCTTAGAAACTAAGAAAGAAGGCCAATGAAACACGCGGGCATTTATTGGAAGGACCACATCTCACAAGGTCCAAGGGCAGAGCTGAGCCTTGAAGCTGTAGTGAAACCTTAGGGATGACCCAAAATGTTGCCTCTGATTCTCTCTCTCTCTCTCTCTCTCTCTCTCTCTCATCTATCTATTTATCTATCTATCTATCTCTTCTTCCTCCTTGGCACATCTGCATTATTCTTTGGCTCCTTACAAACTACCTTTATCTGAGGTTCACATGAGGAAAAATGGCAACTGACACTCCCAAATTTCATACATAATAGCCATCCACACAGAGGACACCCCAACATCCCAGAGAAGAGATGCATTGCCCCATCTGAGTTCAGAAGCCCAACCCTGGATCCATCGGCTTGGCTGGAGAAGCAGAATTACGTTGCGTACACAACTGATTGTCCAGCAACAAGGTATACAGAAAATTGGGGCAGGAGCATGGAGAAAGGAAAAATCCTAGAAAGGTGGGCAAGCAATTATGTGGTGAAGTGAAAAAGAGCAACATACAGGTTAATTTGTATTGTGTGATTCCATGTTAACACCCTGCAAACATGTACAGATATGTATGTTTCAATAAGCAGAAGAAAAACTATGAAAAGCTAGACAGCAAATTGTCAAACTTTAAGGAATGGAAGAGAAAGAAAGAAAATTATTAATTTTACTTCAGATGTTTATTATTTGAATGGTCAGAGCAATCATATGTTACATTGTGACTCACATGCAATCTATTACATTAAAATTTTTTTCTCCATAATTTAAACTTACTTAAAATCTAGAAAGGAAAGAAACTAACGTCCTTTCTCATAGGTGGCTTTGGTTGAACAGCAATTTCCCTTCTTTTGTTATATTTATCCAACTCTAATAAATCATTCATTCCAAGTTAAGAAGATGCTGAGACATATATAAGAAGCCTCACAGTAAACTTTGAAGGAAAAAATTACACTGCAACTGGTAAAGCTCATGAATAATATCAAAATTTCTGATTGCATTTTCGATTCAACTTGGCTTTTATACTATGTGTTAGCATTCAGGAAAGCCCCAGCTCAGTGCTAGCCATGCTTTGTTTCTATTGCGTAGAGAGGAAGGGTCTGAATGTGGGGTCCAAACCACTGGCTCTTGCTTGTAAGAGTCAGCTGGGAGGCTTACTACCAAGCAGACTCTCTGGCTCTACTCTGATATGATGGCTCTGTCTATGCAATGGGAATTGGTTTATTAACTAGCACTCACCGGAGTCTGCAGCAGATGATGCTTTGACTCTGTAGCTGCCGCTGCTGTGACAGATCTGTCAGGGTGGCATTCTGCTCTCAGTTCTTGGTGTGCTCTTGGCTGAAAAATGACCAGACACACCAAAGTGTCAGGTCCAGCCTCATGGCTGACTGTTATCCCAGTTCTTTGTCTCCTCACTTGGAAAAAAATCCCAAGCAGGGCAGGTGCGACAGAGTGACCACAGGCAAGGAGCAGTTTCCCACGAGTAGCTTTTTATTGTGAAATGAAACAGGTTTGTCGCCACAAATGGAGAGAGACAGACAGACTCACTGACTTACCAACTGACTAACTCTCTGGGAATTCTTGAGTTGTTTCCTTTTATTGGCCTGTTCTGGGGAAGGGCTTTCGGGAGGTGCAGGATGTTACCAGATGATTAACAGGTGTTCTTAAGGTTGTATCTATATATGTGAGCTCCTTCTCTAAAAGCCCTGGGGATGGGGAGATGAACCACATGTAGATGTAAGCTAATGATGTAATAATTAGCCTTAGGTTATTCTATTATGCCTGGGCTGGGGAATTCCCAGATTGGTAAAGCGTTCCCTCCTTCCCCAGGTGTAGCAGTCACTGGGGATAGGATTAAGGGTGGGGCAGAACAACAACAAAAAAAAAACGGAGGGCCCACCCTGTCCTTATTCCCAGGTGGGGCAATTGCTTGAGGGAGCACCAAAGCAGAGCAGCCTTGTCCCTAGGAGAGCCAGAGATCCTGGCTATCTACCGAACATGTCTATGAAGAGTCCATCTGTAGTCAGGCTGATGAGCCCTATGGTTAAAAACCAGGTACTTAGGGCCAGCTCTGCCTCCTGCTAGCTTTATGACCCTGGGGCAAGTTACAAACCTTCCTTCAGCAAAGAAAGTTGCAATTACACAAATAATACTCAGTCCACAGCTTGTTCTGAGAACCAAATAGGGAAATGTAAGCTGAGCAGTTAGCACAGTGCCTGGCACACACAAGGACTCAATGAGGACTATTAATTATTATCACTTATTTACGGAATCCACCAATGACTAAAGGCGTCATATGGCAGTGCCCTAAACCAAGGCCCATCAACTGTTGAGCAGCAATGGCTACAATGTAACCTCACAGACACTATAATGGGGGAGAACAAATGTGCCCAAGTGTGGGAGACAATCAAGGTTTAGATGCCCAGACAATAATCAAGGCTGAATTTTGCAGGCAAGCATTATAGCCATGCTTATAATTCTGCATCGCTGAAGTTCTTAAATGAAACTAAGACACCAGGCCCGTTTGTGAGCTCCCGACAGGGGATGGATAGAAAGTTTAATTTTGTTCTTTCTTTCCTGTTCTCTTAATCATTGTGTTTCATCTGAAAGAAATATTGAGCAGAAATAGATGGATTCTCCAAAAACGAAATTATACAGAAAGTCAAGAACAGCTGTTCGGAAACAGTCATCACAGCAACAAAGGTATCCGGAGAGGCAGGCAGGGCTGCAGAAACGCAAGGCAGTTGTTACAATAAACACCCGGGAATACTCAGAGCCGACCGGGGTCTCTCAGGAGCTGGTATTCCCGTATTTGTTTGGCAGCTGGAGGGTCCTACACACTTTTAACTTTCCCAACTATAACACTGTGTGGTTTGGGGAGAAGAGAGAGAGGAAACGGCTTCAGTCCAGCGGGCAGCCCTCCTCGCCGCTGCACTGCGTGAGCGTGTGTGCTCGGCCAGCGGGAGAGGGGAGGTGTGATCTGCTGTGCGGCCGACAGCCCGAGTTCCCTCCGCATCCCAGACCTGAGCATCTTGCTTCAGTGCGTGTGATTCTAGTGTTTAAAGAGAAGTATTTTCCTACAACACGGCCACTGAAAGCAAGCCAACCACCTAATCTCGTGCTCAGCTGAAGAAACGGCAATCTGTTTTGACGCTGCAAGAAAAACTGGCGGTGGCGAGCTCTCTGAGAGCGGGTGTGGCAGACACCGCAGCGAGAATTTCAAAATGATTTTCCAGGGTAAATTGGACTCCAGGCAATTTTCCCCTTGTGCACTAACTTTAGAATCTAACCCTGGCATACAATGAAATTCCATTTTTTTGTCTTGTATTTGGGGAAACCTCAGTTGCTCATATCTTCTCCCATTTAATCGGCACCACTCATGCGAGGGGTAGATCTTATGCCCCCATCTTACAGATGAGGGGGTGGAGCGTCTGGGGGGCTGCTGCCAAGTAACAGGGCTAAATCTGACGGTAGGACACCTGTCGCCATGTCCAAAGTTCTTTCAAAGCTGGATCACACCGCAAAGTAGAAACAAAAATGCAAGGAGCTTCTCATGTGTTCAGAACTGCTAGAACATGGGAGAAGCCCCTTGCATTTTTGTCAGTCTATGACACCAAACTCAGAGGAGAAACCGAGTATATTTCCAGAATTATTAATGTCAGTAGTGAGCAAGTGAAAATTAAAGTTTTGGCAGAGGAAGAAGACAGGATTCAAATCACAGAATTTCTGGTAAAAGCTATTGATCATCAACCAAAGTGGGGGAATATATGTATTTATAACACATATGTATACATATAACACATATATGTATACATATAATATATATTTTAAAATAGATATATAATTAGATAAGTAGTAAAATCCTCCTATGACCTTCTTACAGTTTCATGTGCCTTTCATTCACAGTGCTTACAGAGCTGCAATATTATTTGTCTTGTTATTTAACGGAAAGTATCCTCGGCTGCAACGTAAGCTCCGTGAGGGCAGAGGTGGCCGATTTTTGCTCACCATAATTGATGCCTCAGAATCGTTCCTGGCACATAGTACAGGCATATTCAGTGTTTGCTGCAGTAATGAATAAAGTGATAACGGCATAGTTTCTAACTTTGGCTACCTCTTTCGAGTGTATTTCCAATTATAACACTAGATAGTTTCGAAATTTAACTTATGTTTTCTCTCTCACTAATTATTTATGATGTGTAATAAACCACCCTTCTTTAATTAGAAATTTAATATGCTTCTGGAAAAGTGCTGTAAGTAGCCCTCCCTTTCCCTGGGTGCCCATTTTCACAGCTGTTGTTTGTTTTCACATTCCTCATGCTGGGTTATAAGTATCTTACTGTTGACCAAACTGCCAGCTCAGCCACTTTCTTATCTACCACTGGGGTTAAGAGATTAGCTCTTCTTCGCTAAGTTTGGGCTCAGTGAGGCGAAATCTGCCCTCTTGGTCTCTGTTGCTAGCTGGGTGCCTGTGGGATTCCAGAAGCAAATCCAACATGGTGGACCATGGCTTCTGAATCCGTTGGCTTCTCGCTGTGTCAGCTGGCTGCGAGCCCCCCAAATGACAAACAATAGACCAACGAACTTGACTTTCTTGGCCATCTGTCTATTGGCTAAACAGCTACCTCTTGGATGGACCAACTCATCACTTAGGCAGCTGTTGTTTTGGCAATTGACTGAGCTGAACCACTTCTGGGCTGGATCTGATATTTCCTGACCGCAAAAAAAAAAAAAAGAATTTTATAGGGCTTTGCATGTATTTTGTCTTTAGAAGGCAAAATAGAGAATAAAAGTGCAATGACTGAACCTGCACTTTGGAGCAAAAGCTTTTTAAGGCATGAGATGCCTTGAATTGTTCCCCTTTGTGGCTTCCTTCCATCCTCTCTCCCTTTTGCCTTTCCTTCATTCCTCTGCTTTTCTTCTTTTTTTCCACCCCTCTTCCCATTATTGTTTTTTCCTATTCCTAGTCTCATTCTCCATTCAACCAATATTTAATTAGGACTTAATGTGTACTAGATGAGGATAGCGAACTCAAATGCCTTCGGGGGCTATGGTGGATACTTGCTGTTCTTGGGGTTGTCTAATATCACAAACCCCTCTCTGTGTCTGGGGACGCTTCCTCCTTACCAAACAAAGAAGCTTAAAGTACCAGATACTTGTTTTCCAGCTTCCTTTGCCACTAGAAGGCAGGTATGTGACCCAAGCTCTGAAAATTAGACACACCCACTCTAGAGGTTAAATTGGAAGTCTGAGAGGGAGCAGAAATCTCATGTATCCCCTCCTAGGGAAGGTGGCAGTAGCTTCAGTGATCTGGGACAGCAACCAGAATCATGCATCCAGAGTAGGTGATGTAGGTGCAGCAGGCTCTGGGGCTCTTCTGCCAAACCATCCTGCCTTGGTGGTCCCAGTGTTACAACAGGAGCCCTGGGGTTGTTCCTGGGTGGAGCACCTGCAACCCAGTTCTCCAATCCTCTAAGATATTCTGATAACCACAGAATATACTTTAGTAAATCCCTTTTCTACTTACTGAAAGTTGTCAGAGTCAGCTTTTGTTACTTGCAAATAAGAGTCCAGATGGATACTGAGGCTAACCAGGTGACCAGCGGAAGATCACTATGAGAAGCTAGAGCACCTGTGCCTCACTGCAGCAGGCAGCTGCTGTTAAACTTGCACAGTGTAAATCTAGTAATGCCAGATGTTTGACTTTTCAATAGGAAGATCAATTCAGATTTTTTGATGAGCCCTGTTTTAGATGTGAGCAGCTAGTTCAAAAAAGATTTGGTGGGTGACCCAAAACTTGAGCTGTGGGCTACCTATTGCTCCAGGACTGCCAGTTTGCATCCTAAAGAGGTTACATTTTAGGAACATTTCAGGATACCTGTAATAGAGAGGTTTCTTTGTAATAACTTTCCTAGGTGCCATTTGAGCTCTACATTTTGCAATAACTCAGGTACTTTAAAGTTCTAATAGAAAGTTGTTAAGGACTAGGATGATCTGAGTGGGAAACAGTGTAAGCTAACAGCAAACTACCACAACTGCCCATACCCTCCTGGTCAAACCCACCCAGCCAACCAGAATGTGTGGAATCATGCCAAATCTCCAGCCTCGGATAGTGCCTTCTGTCTCAGGGAAGCGCCCACACCTTCTCCTGATTTTTCTGCAGCAACTTACAAAGGCTTGCTCTGCCCTTGACCACAGGCCTTGCTGGAGAATGTCACAATCTCTCAAGTGCATCTTATTGGTGAGACCTACGTCTAAACCATAGCCACAAGGGAGGCTGGAAAAATGTGTTTCTGACATTTTCAACTTATAAAGTATGAGGTCATTCTCCCTCTCACCAAGACTCAAAAGATGTGTAATTCTCCAAACACAGAAGGGGGTTCTGATGCTGGGGTGACGAAGTAATGTGCATCTTCACCACACATCCTTACCTTTCACTCCTGTGGCTCTTATTCCCAGTATGCTCCACCAGACAGGGCTCTCTGGCTTTTATCCTCAAGCCCAACTCCCCTCCTGCCCCTTGGTCAACATAGGAAAAATCAGATAATCTCTACCTAAAATAGACTATGATTTCTGAAGAATTAGAATGCAATTAAGAATTGCATTATGAAAGAATACTTAGCTCAACTGAATCTTTCTTTCAAGATTCTACACCTTCTCTTCCTACTACGACCTGCTACCATGGGTGGTTCCCAAAGTAAGCTCTTTGTCAGGATAACCAAGGAAGCATTAAAAATGTGATAAGCCCAGACCCACTGCATTATAAACCCTAAGAATGGGAATCTGTATGTTAAAGCCTTCTTGGCAATTTTAATGCTCAGCTTGGTGTGTATATCTTTTAATTTTGAAGATAGAGGGGGTTCCTTGGATAAAACTGAGGTTGCTTAGCATGATAGACATCTCGTGTTTGCATGCAAGCACATGCCTTTCCATTGAAAAGCTCCTCCCACTCCACTTCAATCTTGTGATTGGCAGGGGCAATGTTGATCATAATACCTTCCTCCAGGTCCCAGGCATGTGACCCTGGCCTAGCCAACCATAATGCCCCATCCTTTTGGCCATGGTGGTTGATGCACAGATGAGTGTGTCACCCCAGCAAAGCCAGTCAGAGTTGTTCCACTAGAATTTTACATTCAAAGGCAGAAGAAAACAGACCCCGCCTTTACCTTCAGAATCAGGCACTTGAAAGGGTAGAAACTGAGGCCATTGGATGGTAATTTTCTTTGTCATCAGTATTAGAGAATGATGCCAAGATAAAGGATAGATAAGAAACAGGGAGATGGAGATGAAATTTTTTTTACAATGTCTTTGCCCACTCAGGCACAAAGCCACCGTCATATCTAGATTTTGCCAAAATGGAACCCATATATCCTTTTCATATTTGAAGTCGTTTGAGTTGGGTTTCTTCCCCTTGCAACCAAAACCTTTGGAGTAAAAGGGTTGCCTTTTGCTTTGAATAGAAAATAGTAACAGAACACAGGAGCAGATGAATTTTCTGCATTTTGGTAAGGTTAATCAACATGAAACAGACATTTGCCTAATCATCTTTTAATATCCTCAGCTCTAACCAAGAGCATGCCTTGATTAAGCTTACAAGAAAGTGTTAATAAAGAAGCCGATCTTACTTGATGTAGGGACACGAAAGGACTGTGAAGGTTCGAGTGACCTTTTTCTGGCAACTAAGTGAAGACTTTAGCCAAAGGAGCTGGGAACAAATGGCCTTAACGAAGACAGTTAAAATGATAAAATATAAACAATAACAAGCCCCACAAGCACATTTATTTCCCAAATTTGGGGCCAAAAAATAAATGTTTGCTGCAGTACCTCCAGTTGTTCTGGGGCCTGGGATGGGTGGGTAGGCAGAGAGAGGAAGCTAAGCTACAAATACGGAAGGGAAGGCAGGATGCGTTTCCATCACAGATGTATGATGTCTAATGGGACCTAGTGATTTCATTCCAAAGCCCACCAATCAAGTTTCCCTAGAGTGTCCTTTATAAAAAGCCAGTGCCAAAGAAGCCAGATTCACATGCAGTTAATGATTTCACATGGCTTGCCAAAGCCCCATCAAAATAGCCTCTCGAAAACCCCAGTTCACATTGCTATGGAAACGCTGTCATGTCAAATAAACAAAAAATAACAGAAGTTATTCTCAAGTTCTATACAAACTGTTGGATCTGCCTGTGTGGGAGCACACACGCATGTACACGCACACACACACACGCGCACACGCACGCACTCGCACACATGCCCTGGAAGAAGCAGCACACGCTCATCCTCCTAACTGCAGATTTACATCAGGCAGCTTTTTCTCCAAAGGGAAATGTTTGGGACTGTCTTTATAAAGAGCATCTACAGAAGTTGCTCTGCTTTGGTCCTGGGGCGAGGAGGGCCTGTTTGATGGATGAAACATGGGAGAGAAAAGCGTCATGAAGCTTTATTGCTCTTTTAGGTTCCCCTCCCGGTTCCCCTTCCTGGGTTTTCAATGAGCACTTCACCGCCTTGAACGTCCCCTTCCTCTCGGGCGCTTGAAGTTCCCTTTCCTTTAGTTCCCTTTGGTCAGCAGGTTCTGAATTGTCACTTTCCGGGAATAAATAAAGCATCAGTGTATTTCTGCAATACGGTGTCCAATTCTAAGGTGAAAAGTTGGCAGAAACACAGAACATTTGCCTGGTCTGAAAGTGGAGTAGGCACTTCTTCACTGAGGACCCCTGGAATTTCTTCTAGAAGTCTGACAGCCTCCCTTCCACACCATCTTCACCACCATCGCTCTGTTCTACGCCACCTGCCATCTCCCACTGAGGCCCCAGATCATTTCCTAACCAGTCACCCTGAATTCGGTGACCTTCTCTCTTCCAGTCTCTCACTGATGCCAGAATGATTTTTAAAATTCAAAGTTGACCGTATGATTCCCCTGATGAAAATGCGTCATTAGTTGCCTGTCACCTGTAAGATCCCATCCAAAGTCCTACTGTCCTACGATGTCCACTTGACCTTCCTCCCAGCCTCTTCTCACCATGTTCCAGCCGCAGGAGCTAGCGCAGCCCAGCCCGTTGAGAGCCCTGACTGTTCTGTCTCCGACCTGTGCTCACAGGTCCCTCTGCCTGAAGTAACTCCTCCTCACCCCCGCCCTGCCCCTCCACCTGGGTTGCTCCTACCTTTCCTCGGGGCTGCATGAACACCACTTCTCCCCATCCAGCCCTCTCATGCTGGAACACCCTTACCTCCCAGGCCCACTAGGTCTCATTTTCTTGTTATTTGTCACAATTACCATTAATCAATATATTGTCTTTCCTGATAGTTTACAAACTCCATGACACCTCCTATCTGGCTCATTCAGAATTATAATTTCTATACCCAGCACAGTATGCCTAGTACATAGTAGAAATTCACTATTTTTGTTTTTGTTGAATGAATGGATAAATTAATTAATAGATTCTGGAAACTGCCAGCCCAGACTATAAATCCCTTAAGGGAGAACCGCTTGGTTCCTCAGTCTGCTGTGCTGCATGGCATGGTGCACAAGTACAAACCCACATGACAGTAAACGTGCTGAGCCAGATCTCTGCTTACCTAAAATGTAAATGTCTTTAAGTCCCAACTTAAATATCATCCAAGCCTTCCCTGAAGGTGGAAGCAGGGAGAGGCGGGCAGAGTGGAGAAGCAAGGAGGAAAAGTTATCTTGGGTAGTGGACTTTAGATCCGGGGAGAGATGTTGCCTGAGATAGCCTGAAGAATCCTGCTGGGGTTAGAGAATAACTTGACCTTGACGAGGGAGGTTAAGGTCACAGCAGAAGGATCACGGCGCACAACTCGGATAGAGATCAGGGACCATACGGGAAAATGGGCAGCAAATTTAATCCATTCACAAGAAGAGAAGAGCTTTGTGACAAGCTGCTCAGAACTGGCTCCAGGAATGGAGAGAATTCAAACTGGGGAGCAGTGTTCACTGAGTTCTCAGAACATGCTTTAACACAAGTGTTAGAGGAGCTACGCTAGGCTGCATGTGATTTTCCTGATTCTTTCAGCCAGAATTCATCTCTCCTTCTCCAAAGACCGAGAGCTGCGTGTGGCTCCTCCACTGCCTCAGCGCATGTGGCCCAGGCTGGACTTGTCTCGTGGGTCTTCCAGGCTAGCCCGGGAGCACACCTGAGGCCTCCTTCTGCACACCTGTGTCTCCTCCCTGTCACAAGGAGCTCAGTATTTGACACGTGGAAAATGGAATTCCAATCTCTCACACTGATTTCACTGAGTTGTTGTAAAATTTGTATAAGATAAATTATGTATGAATAATTTTATAAATTGCAACATGCTCTACAAATATATGTGTTATCTGTATGTCCCAAGGCTGTATGTTATTTAACATCCAAACTTCCACGTAGTTAATGAGAAGAAAGTCTAGTTTTTTTCTCTCTCCTGGAATCCTAGGAGGATTTATCCAGTTCGAAGGATCCATTCTGTGGACAAGCTGCTGTGGAATGAGCTTGCATAGTTGGACAGTCCAGACAACCAGAAGCCCAAGGCTATGGCAGCTGTTACCCAAGAACCACTGCTGGTGATGAAACTCTACTCTGCTCCTCGCAGCTGTTAGCACTGGGCTTGCTCGTCATTGTGGTTCTTCAAGGAGTGAAGGAGGGGCCTCCTTTCTCGTAGTTCTTTGCATGGCCATGAATAAGCCTTGCCAAAGATGGCCTAGGCCCCCAAAACTTAACTCTTTTTCATTTGTTCCTTGTGTTTAATTACATAGAGCTATTTCCTCCTAAGACATAGGGTCCGAAAGAGTCTCAGCGTCATCCACACACTGTCTCCCAAAACAGTCCTCCTTTCCAGTAGCTTATGCTTGGGTTAGGAAAGGTCAAAGTCAACATTTCAAATTCTCTCTTCTCTGATGTGAATTGTACCTATGGGGGCCTTTGTCCTCATCTGCCACCCAGTACTTGGTCAAGGCCACACAATTTCATGGGAAATGTTTCACAATAATTTTAAACCACAAGGAAAGAGATCAGATGGGCAAATTCTTTATCAATATCCTCTCAGAATGCCCCCACGGTCTTGTGCATATTGCTTGAACACTTCCCCATAAACTGGCAAAGTGGCAATGCCTGTAGACAACATTTGCTCCTTATTTATTTAGCAACTATCAGGTATCATAACATACCTCTTGCAATCCTTTCTTCTCATTGTAAACAAAGAGAATGTTTTCAATACCAAATACTATCGTGCCCTTCTCCTGCATAGAACCATGCAACAGTTCCTATTGCTCTTAGACCTGTATGTATACCTTACTGATGAAAAAGTCCACATTTAGAGATGTGTAGTGGTTTTCTGAAGTCACAGAGTCTCATTGATTAATTGATTGATTCATTCATTCATTCACAAATATGATTGTCTACCACATACCAGGCACCTGTCCTATGTCCTAGGGATCAATAGTGAACAAAATAGACCTGACCTCCTGACTTCAGGGAAATTGATGACTAGTAGGGGAAAATGAAGACAGGCAAATTATCATACTATTAACATCCAGAATTTAAGTGACGGGTCCTAAGACTAAAGAGTGCTGGACTAATGTGTACATTTACCTGAAGCCGGAGGGTGAAGAGAGGCACTGAAACTGAATTCTAGAGCTATGCCATCCAATATGGCAACCATTCGTAGCTTAAGCATTTTGTAGCTTTCACCTAGATAAGAAATTACAGAAATGTGGAGCTGCATGGACTGTTCTGCACAACACTTGAGACCACCCTGTCGCCACAATGACTTTCCCCGAAGCATTTAGGAAAACGGCCGTAACTAATCATTGGAAGATCAAATATGCCCTGAAATTTTATCAGAGCACGACTCTGCCACTTCATTAAAACACATGACATCCGCACAATCCATATTTGACTACTGAAACAATTCATTGAGGTGACCATTTGCATTTTTCCAGAATTGAAAAGCTTTTCAGACTCAAAGTTAAAGTCTGAGGCCTGAAAATATGAGAGACACTCCTGGTAATCACTCCGCCTCTGATTTATGCAATCGAGCTACTAATAAAATATGGATCAGAGAGACTTAATATAAATTTGTAATTATCTTTTACTTCTTATTACTTCTGGTAATAACTTTTGTGGCTTTCTCATCACATATTCTTCTTTCAGAACAAAGTAAACCACACCAAAAGCGCAGAAGGGTTCATTTGGCCGAGTTTTCAAATGAATTGTATTAAAAAAAAAAAAGGAATAACAGAAGAGGGTTTACATTGAGATTGAAAAGTTTATAGCCAATTTAAACTTGGCAAGAGTCTTGTGTACAACACTGGGTTAATCATCTATTGTCAAGATTCAGAATTCAGATAAGTCATAGGCATCCTCTAGAGCTCGTTGCTGAGATCTGTCCTTCTTTCTGTACTGCCCTGGCCATGCCAAGGTCCTTCCCTCTTCTTTGCCTGTGGTCTGTGCCTAACAAGTGATCCATGGGGATGAACTCCAAGTGCGGACAACAAAGACAGCATAGCACAGCGGTTCGATGCACAGGCACTGGAGGAAGACTGTTTATGTTTTAAACTGAATCTTAAACTCTTTATACCTTAGTTTCCGCAACTGTAAAATGGGAATAATAATGCTGCCTACTTTAAGGTTGGCGTCAGGATGAAATGAGGTAATAACACGTGAAATACTCAACACACATAAAGTGCTCAAAGAGTATTGACTATTGTGGTGTAAGAGGATCAGTTTCCTGTATGTGAAGGTCTTATACTTAGCCACCTTGTAAAACAGACAATGTTGTCCATAAGCTTAATGGGCCACCCTTTCTAGTGACGCTGAGTTTAGTTTGACAGCTACCACTTATCAAGCTCCTACTGAGTACCAGATATACATAATCTCATTAAATCCTTCCATTGACCCTAAGATGTAATAGTGCTATTAGTAGTAGTTGTAGTAATAGTAGTAGTAGACATTTACCTTTTAGTGGGCTAACCTTGGCTTGTTCTCATGACAGAGGCAGGAGCCCAAGAGACTGAGTTCAAAGTGCACGATGCCTCTTGCAGCCTGACCTTCCACTGGCGTGTAGTTGCACTCTTCACATCCCACTGGCCAAAGCAGGTCATAGCAAGTCTTGATTCATGGTGGAGAAACAAACTTCTCCCCGTGATGGAACAAGCTTTAAAATTACGATGCAGAGAAAAGACTGGTTGAAGTCATTTTTTCAATCTACCACAATTAAAAAGACTAACATTCGTCCCATTCAATTATTTTCTGTCTGTGCGACTATGAGTAATTAAACTACTTCACCTGTTCTTTATTTTTACAATTTACAAAATAGATAATAATATATAACCTACCTCAATGCTGTTTCAAGCAGTAAAGGAGGCAACATATAAAGTATGTATCACAATGCCTGGTAGATACTCAACAAATAATGGCTATTATTTCTGGTTAATAATATTTATAAACTTTTTCGTGCAGTTTTTAAACTTCTGTATAGATCCAAGAGTGGGGGTAGGCGTGTCTGAAAGGAGGATGACAGCATGTTCAGAAGTGAGAAATAAATGCCTTCACATTATTTTCCACCAAGCCAAATTCTCTCTGGCCTAAGTTATTTCTTGATGAGTAGATAATTTCATAAGTTATTTTATGCCAAAATGAAAATTTCACAAATGGTCACCCGGGATGGGAAAGACAGAGTTCATAGAGCAGCCACAGAGATGTCAAAAACAAAAGCTGGATGGATCTGAAAATAAATGCACTGTATTTGCATTTGAGCTCATTATTCATTGGTATTCTGTATGAGTTCAGAACAGTAGCTAATCTAACTTAAATTTACAGCTTGTTAAAACAACTAGTTTATTAACAGGGCACCCTTTCTTTGGCCTTTACATCCAAAAATAGTCTAAATAAAGGGAAATTTCTTTATCTTAATAGAGAACAACAGTTGCAGAGAAGACTATGGGCAAAAACTGACTAATTTCCAAATGTAGGGCTTTATCCTAATAGGAATTTCCTTTATCAAACTCACACCATTTTGGACTTTGAATATCTTTGATGAATTTCTTTGCCCTCCACCATTGTATCAGCACTTTTAAAAACTTTATTCTTTTTCATGATGACTACTTGAATAAATGAGGAAACAAAGTAAAATTTTAAAAAAAAAAAGCTGTGCATGTAGACTAGAAAATACAGTTAAATATCAACCCAAAATTAAATGGGTAAATATGTAATTTCCCATATGAACAACTAGGTGCCCATAAATTTGATGACTTAGATGAAATGGGCCAATTCCCTGAAACACACAAACTACCAAAACTCACATAATGAGAAAGGGATAAATTGAATAGGCCTATATCTATTAATTGAATCAAAAGTTAGTAACCTTCTAAAAAAGAAAGCACCCGGCCCAGGTGGTTTCACTGGTGAGTTCTATCAAATATTTAAGAAAGAAATTATACCAAATCTCCACAATCTATTCCAGGAACTAGAATCAGAGGGAATACTTCCTAACTCACGCTATGAGTACAGCATTGCCATAGTACCAAAACTAGATAAAGAAATTATAAGAAAGGAAAACAACAGACCAATATCTTTTGTGAGGAAGCATGTAAAAATCCTCAGCATATATTAGCAAATCAAATTTAATAATATATTAAAAAAACCCCTCACAACTGAGGAAGATTTAGTCCAGACATACAAGGCTGCTTTAACATATGAAAATCAATGTAATCCAGCACATCAACTGGCTAAAGAAGAAAACTCATATAATTCCCTCAATTGATGCAGAAAAACCATTTGAAACATCCAACGCCCATTCGTGATAATTATTCTCAGCAAACTGGGGATAGAGGAGAAATTGTTCAACTTGATAAAGAACATCTTAAAAAAAAAAAAAAAACCTATGGCTAACGTAATGCTTAATGTTGAGAAAGTAAATGCTTTCACCCCTAAGACTGAGAAGAAAGCAAGATTGTTCTCTCTTACTACTCTCTTTCAACATCATACTGTACCTCCTATCTAGTGCAATAAGACAAGAAAAGAAAACAAAGACAAAAGAAGAGGCATACAGATTGAAAAAGAAGAAATAAAAACTGTGTTTATTTACAAATAACATGACTATTTATGTAAAAATTTTTAAAACTTCCATTCTTGTGATACCTCACTTCAGAGGATGGGCTCAAGCTCTATCCAGGAAAATATAAGAGGTGCTAGATCACCGTCATTTCTTATAATTGAGTAATATTCCACTAGAGGGGAAGGGCATGCCTCTAATTCTCACCTGGGTGAAGCAAAGTCATAAAATGTAACCAAAATGTTTGTACCTTCATAATATCCTTAAATCAAAATAAATTTAAAAAAAGATCTTTAAAATTTGCCAGAAAAGAAAACCCTCCTGGAACTAATAAGCAAGTATAGAAAGGTTGCAGGATACAAAGTAGTTAATATACAAAAGTCAAATTGCTTTCTTATATACCAGCAATGAACAGATTGGAATTTGAAATTCAAAGATAGTACCAGTTATAATAGCACCCAAGATAAATAAGATACTTAGGGTATTTTAAATACTTTATTTTAGAAAATAAAGAAAATATAAATAAATGGAGAAATACGCCATGATCATGAATTGTGTCTTAGTCAGTTTGGGTTGCTATAACAAATTGCCATTGACTGGGTGGCTTAAACAATGAACACTTGTTTATCACAGTTCTGAAAACTGGTAAGTCCAATATCAAGGTGCCATCAGATCTGGTGTCTGCTGAGGACTCACTTCCTCAAACTCCTGGCCTCAGCAATCCTCCTGCCTTGGCTTCCCAAAGTGCTAGGATTATAGGTGTGAGCCACAGCGCCCAGCCTCATGGACTCACCTCCTGATTTGAAGATGGCTATCTTCTTGCTGTGTACTCTCATAGTGGAGAACAAGAAGAGGGCAAGCAAGCTCTCTTGGGGATCTTCTTATAATGGAACTAATCCCATTCATGAGGGCTCCACCATTATGACCCAATTACCTCCCAAAGGCCCACCTCCTAACACCATCACATTGGGGGTTAGGATTTCAACATATGAATTTGGGAGGGATATAAACATTCAGCCCATAGCATTGGAAAAGTTAATATTGTTAAGATGTCAGTTCTCTACAACTTGATCTATAGATTCAATATAATTCCAATCAAAATCTCAGCAATCTATTTCATAGAAACTGACAAACTGATTCTAAAGTTTATATGGAAAGACAAAATCCCAACCAAGACAATACTAAAAATAAAAAACAAAGTTAGAAGAATCATACTATTTGATGTCAAAACTTACAACATATAAAGCTACAATAATGAAGATAGTGTGGTTGGTATTGGTGGAAGAGTTGACACATAAATCAATGAAGCAGAATAGAGTACCTAGAAATAGACACATACAAATATAGTCACTCAATCTTTGACAAAGGAGCAAAGGCAATTCACTGGACAAGGGATAGCCTTTTTAAGAAATGTCACAATTGGATATGCATATGCAAAAAATTAAAAACAAACAACCTAGACACAGACTTTACACATTTCACAAAAGTCAAATCAAGAGGTACCATAGATTTAAAAATAAAATATAAAACTTCTAGAAAAAAATTAGGAGAAAATCTAAGTGATACAACACCAAAAGCACGGTCCATGAATAAAAAAATTGATAAATTGGACTTTATCAAAATTAAAATGTTCTGCTCTGTGAAAGACACTATTCAAAGAATGTATGGACAAGACACAAACTGGGAGAAAGTATTTGCAAAAAAATATCTGATAAAGGACAATGGACTTTTATCCAAAATACATAAATAATTGCTTCATTTTAAAATCATCTGTGAAGTATGTGAGATTGATGATATCCATTTCGGGCATCCACTTCAAAGCATTCCCTTGGTACAGTCCAAAGAGAACCCACTGTACAATGAGAAGAAGAGAGACCAAAAAAATCCATTCTACGAAACAAGTAAGGAGGGCGATTGCATGGTGGCTAAGAGCACATACATTGAAATCAGATAGGCATGGAATTGAACCCACTTACTACTTAGGGAAACTTGGATCAGCTAGCCAATCTAACCTTCTGTTTACTTTATTTTTAAGTGAGAATAACAAGTGTTATTCCAAGATTGCTGAATAAATGACTGAGAACATATGAAGCACAGCACCTGGCACAAAGTAAACCTTTGAGAAATTGTGACCTTAACATTCTAGTATGTTAAAGGCATTCTTAATCAAAACAGTATAACCTTGAGCCAAAAATGTAAAAAACGGATTCAACTACATAATACTGTTTAAGCTTCTGGAGGGCAAAAGATACCATTGAGTCAAAAGCCAAGTGACATACTGGGAGAAAATCCTCATATAACAAAGCTTAATGTCTGCAATAAACAACAAACATGTACAAATTAATATGAAAAAGATAAATAATACAACTAAAATGGACAAAGGATATGAACAGATAATTCACAGAATAGGTATTACAAATGTTCAGTAAACATATATAAAGATATTCTACTTTAGTAACAGTCAAAGAAATGCCAATCAAATCAACAATCAGACAATTTAATGACCAATTTAATAAACATCTTGAAGATGGATGCCATCCAGGGTCAGGAAAGTTATGTGGCAAAAGACATCCTCCTAGACACTATTGGTAGAAGTATAAAATTATAGTCTTTTTGGTAGCACAGTTTGCCAACAAATGCTATAATTTTAAGTACATAGCAGTTTCACTTTTTAGTATTTATACTTAAAAAATATTATTTCATAAGAAACTTTTACTTACCAGCAGACTGTAGTAGGCCATGGCAGGCCAATGATCCCACCACAATAACTATAAAAAGCTGGATAAATTATAAAATCATATTTATATTTCTGGTAAGCAATAAGGGGCTGATGAATTAAAATTTCAGGTTGAGAAGAAGGTCTTCCAACGTTTTTAGGGTTGAAAAGACAAAGACCAGCCAAAATTGCAACAGAAGCCATGCCCAAGGAACTTGATAAACCAGAAGTACATTGAGACTTGCTAAAGCTAAAATCCAGCACCAACTCTATATATTCTCTGATTGGATTGAGATGATCATCCCCTCCCTGCTATCTGCCAAACAGACAGAAAAACAAACTTTATCTGGTAGAAGAGACCATCTGGAGCCTCTATAGCTCTTTTATATATTGTCTAGCATACCATAAAAAATTATAAGATATGTGAACAGGTAGGAAAATGTGATGGACTATCAAGAGAAAAACAAGGAATAGAAATAGACTCACAGATGCTCCAGACATTGGAATGAGCAAATGACTTTAAAATAACTATGATTAACATGTTAAAAAAAATAGAGGGAGAAAATGAACAGTGTGGCTGAAACAACAGAGAACTTTAACAGAGATTCAGAAGCTATGAAAGGAATCAAATGAGAATACTAGAAATACATTAAAAATGCAACATCTAAAATTAACTCATTGGATGGACTTAATAGTATAATGAAAATTTTAAAAGATAGTATTTTAAAAATCTGATTAACTTGTTCATTGAATTTTATAACTAAATTGTGTATTTAACACAAACTTCTTGGTACAGGGCATGGAAATCCTCAAACTTGGGTAAAGCACATTACTATTACAATTGTTGCCCTGATTTTAAACTTACGTATATCACTGATTAGGAAAAAAATGAGTATTTAATTAATAAAAAAGCAGTATTATTAAATCCAAAGACAAGTCAGTATATTAAATCCAAAATCCAAATTGAAGTACAGAAAGAAAAGAAAATGGAAAGGAAAGATCAGAGCATAAAAGAAATGATGGATTAGTCTAAAAGCAGATGAGAGACCAAGAAGAAAAGAAAATGAATGGAGCAAAAGCAATATGGAAAGAGATGATGACATGATGATATCCTTCCAAAACTGTCGGAAGATACCAACCCAAGATTCAAACAGCCCAGTGAACCCCAAGCAGAATTCATGCAAAGAAAATCACACCTAGGCACATCATAGCCAAACAACTAAAACCCAAAGGTAAAGGAAAATCTTAAAAGACAAAAATACACACTCTTATGCACAAAGAGGCTTGTTAAAGATTTTCATTTCTGTGTTATTTGTAATAGCAAAAAACAAAATTGGAAATAATCAAAAATTCATTTATAGAAAAATAGTTAAATGTATTACAGAAACTCCATCCTAAAAAATAAAATTTAGAAAGAATGAAACGGACCTGTATGCATTCATATGAAAATATCTCCAAGACATAATGTTAAGGGGAAGAAAAACAAGTTAAATAATATATATAGTATTATCTCATTTATATACTGTAAAAATAAGCTATGTATTTGTAAGCAAATGTATGTGTTTTAAATTTATAGAAAGCATAAATGTATGGAAGGATACGCATAGATATGCATAGAATGACAAATCTATGGAAGGATAACAGCAACCCGATAACAGTATGTAGTTATTAGTTTTCTATTATTGGTGTAATAAATTACCACAGACATAGTGGATTAAAACAACACAAATTTGCTATCTTACAGTTTTGAAGGTCAGAAGTCTAAATTGGGTCAATGGGGCTGTTTTCTTTTCATAGGCCCTGGGGGAGGATCTGTTTCCTTGCATTTTCCAGCATCTAGAGGCCACCTGCTCTCCTTGGTTCATGGCCCCTTCTTTTCATCCCTCCAACCTCTGTTTCATTGTCTGACCACTTTCTCAGATTCTGACCCTCTTCCCTCCCTCTTATGAGGACACGTGAGATTACGCTGCGCTCACCTGGATAATCCAGGCTGCTCTTCCCATCTCAAGATCTTCAACTTACAGGCATCTGCCAAGTCGCATGTGGGGTGACATAGTCTCGGGTTCCAGGGATTAGGGGTGAGGGGCCATTATTCTGTATACCACAGTGGGGGATGGGAGAGAACGTCACTAAGCACGTCAGTGTTGTGTGACTCTCTTATGAGAGGAATGTGTTGATTTTCTATTGGTGTAATTAGAAATAAAAACTAATAAAATTCTTAAAATGCTTAAGAAGGTACCCATCAAAGGAAAGTTGGAAGTCTACCTTACTACAGAAGTTACAGTATACATTTGGCACTCACTACTGTGGCCACTGCCTTAGACACAGCCTCTCGCCGGAGGTCTTCAGTAAAACAAACACAGAGCCACGACTCTGGAGAGAACTTCTCCCAGTGCCAATCAGCCTGACATCCTTTCCCGTGGTCCAGGCTACCAAGATGAGACTTCCTTCACTATGAGATCTGCTAAGGTGGATAAAAATAATATATTTATTCTCTGTGATGATAAGGAAACTCCAGCAGTGGAAGTTCCAGAACAAAAAGGGATCTTTTGTTCTTTTGTGTTTGTTGCCTTTTGTTCTTGTCCCCTTTTTTTTATTATTCAGATAGCCAAATGACAATCAAGCTGTTTCTGAATCATAACGTTATCACTCATATAAAGAAATCTTAAAAGAAACCCAAACTGCTTCAGAGACCAAGAACTCCTTGAACCAATGATATGAACAGAGATGTGGTCACTTGGAGTGTCTCAAGGTAAGATGACACCTGTTCTCCGACACAGGTTATGAGGCCAACACAAATCTGGATATACTTGGTTTAGTTTTAGTCGTATTTTGTACTTTTTTGGAAGCAATGACACAATCTGCTTCTGTCATCCTTGCCATCAGCATCAGTGATGTGTCTGTCATTCCAAGACCAAAAGAAAGAAACTTTGAAAGGGAGAGAAAAATCAAAGGATGTTTATAATGAGAAAATTGTATGTTGAAGGGGAAGGCAGCAATTCTTGACAATATTATAAGAAAATTCTTAAAATAGCACCAATTTTTTCCTGTTAACAGCATTGGAAATGAGAGAGCAGCAGTATTTTGGTGAGCATAATATTTTTATGTAAGTCATAAGTTGCCAAAAAGGTAACCAGGAAATTGCAGACTTCAGGAATTAGGCTCATCAGCCACACGTACCTCTCCCGTCCCAGCGAGAAAGACTTGTCTGAACTCTCCAAAAAAGTGAACGGACCCAAGATAACCTATGCTTATTATTTGTCCATATTTTTAACTGAACTGATGTATATTTCCTTATAAGAAGTAAACGTATTTATAGAAGACTGCAGGTCAAATTCTGGCTCCATTTCTCACTAAATGTGTGACCTTACACAACAAGGTCTTTAAGCTGTCTGAACCTCAGCATCCTCATCTATAAAATGGAGAAAATACTGCTACTTACTTCCTAGGATTTGTGGGAAGACTAGATAAAGCACCTAATACAGTGCCTAACATATAGCTAACATTCAAAAATACCCTGTCTCAGGTCGCCTGTTTCACATGCCTTCAAACCCCTCAAACGATGGATGGTGTGGCTGCAGACACACGAAACTGAATTTTTAACACACACCCAAACCTCGCCACCAACCAGCGTGGGTGTTGGATTATTTTGTCTTCCGTGCAGTCCCATGTGAAGGCTGCATACTTACTCCAGGCAGTAGGACCATTTGTCAAATCATTCTTGAAACTTCACTCTGGGCATTCTCAGTTCAACCATCCTCCTAGGAAAACCTCTTACTGTTTTGACGACTATGACAACATTCAACGTGTTAAACCCCTTCTTCATTCAACTGATGTGCAAGTGAATTCATTATGCATGAAGCACTCTGCGTAACTGAGTATGTTTTGGGACTCACAGCATAGTAGGGAGACAAACAATAAACACATAATCGAACGAAGTAGATGAATATGCAATTATGCATTGTGACTAAAGCTACAAAGAAAATGAGCATGACACAGTATGGGAGGATTACCGTAAGAGATTTACCTATTTAGACGGTGGTGAATGATAACCTCTTAAATGCATAGGGAGACAACTGAAGCGTTTTTTATTGTTATTTCAGTCTATTTAGGCGGTGCATGCACACTCTCGTTGCTTTGATGTATGGTATAGCTGTGAGCTCTGGGATTTCAGTGTACCCATCACCCAAATAATGTACATTGTACCCAAGAGATAATTTTTGCTGGGAAACAACAAGCCGGGACGCACAATTTCAAACAGGCACTGGGGCTGCTCTGTAGCAAAATGAACGAAGGGCAAACGTGCCCGTGGGGGAACCGCTAAGGCGCCCGCTGTCGGTGTCCAGGCAAGAAATGATGTGGGCTCAGAAAGAACCCTAGGAGTAGCTAGAGAGAGAAAGGTATGCGCTAGAGAGATGTTCTTGAGTTAGAAAAGGGAGAATTGGATATTGCAGGTGGAGTCCAGGATAGCTCGCAGGCAAGGGGGACTTGTCACGAAGCCACGGAACTTAGGCTTTGGGATCCTTCTTGTAGGGAAACCCCACCTACAGCTTTGGTGAAGGGCTTGGCAATAAAGTTCATGGGGTCACATTGCTGTTAATATTTGCAAAAGGAAGATATCTTCCATTTTAAATGGAAGGTCTTCAAATTACATAAGCCTCAGACCCCTCAAAACCCATAGCTACCTGGTCCCCAGTTGCAGCTTTAGCCACCAGGTGGAGGGGGCCCGCCTTTTTGGAGACGAGGAGCACGTGTTGTGGGGAGGGTGCGGGTCCCATTTGGACGTGTGGGGTTTGGGGTGGCTGCCAGGCGTTCAGACCATCAGACAAGATCCAGAATGGCTTCTGGATTTTTGCAAGTATCAAATTCACTTTCAAAGAATAAAAAACCTCCGCTATTGGTAATATTCAGCATCTAAATCAGTGGTTCTTGGTATTTAGTAATTATCCTTGAAAATGCAGGCAACCTATAGACATTTCCTCTCAGAAAATGCACTTACACCTCGTGGCTTCACTCACCCTAACCCAGAGCTCATCTCTTCTCTAAGAGCAGTCCCCACACCCCGGGACACGTGAAGAGCTGACGTGCTTTTCCCCAGAAATTATCCTGACACACACATTTTTTCATGTATGAGTTTTGAAATGTTTGTTAAAAAGCAGTCGTGTTGCTTCCCGGTCCCACCTTGTTGCCGCAGTGGCTGTGCATTCGGGGGCACTGGGGACAGCCTGCTTTCTATGCTGAAACCTTCTGGAAATATTTGTTTTCAAAGCACATTTGCCATCCTTTGCATGTTCGCAGGCAATGGTATTTTAAAGAACCAAATGTATTTCCTAGCCTCAATACCATGTGCTCTTTTCTGTAAGAGCATTAGCCGATCAGTGGAGAAATTCATGAATACTAAATATTGCTCTGCAGAACGTTTTTTTTTTTTTTTTTTTTTTTTTTTTTTTGTTTTCTCCTCTGGTGTCACTAAAAAAGAATTTT
>CAUYRT010052786.1:0-10549 GCA_963574885.1 Lepilemur ruficaudatus
CTCATTTTAGGTTCCTTTGTTTGTGATGCGTAATTCCTTAATTATTCATTTGTGAAATAAGAATGAACATTAAGAAACATGAAATTTGAATTGCATTTATTTTCACAATATCAATGCGAAACTCAAAATAGCAACTTCATTGACTCTAAATGGTAAGTTTTCAAAAGTAAAAGGCAATCTTAATTTTTTTTAACCCTTTGAATAGGGTCTACATAAAAAGGTAGATTATTTTACTCTAT
Source organism: Lepilemur ruficaudatus (assembly GCA_963574885.1). Taxonomy (NCBI): domain Eukaryota; kingdom Metazoa; phylum Chordata; class Mammalia; order Primates; family Lepilemuridae; genus Lepilemur; species Lepilemur ruficaudatus. The sequence goes on from CAUYRT010052786.1 coordinate 240, forward strand.
TTGCAAGGAGACTAGGTCTCAGCCTGAGCTTAAACAACATGAGCAACAAAGGACAGCAAACAAACGGCACAAAGAGTAATGCCCATACATACAAAAACACCTAGCTGAACCATGCTCTTTCTCTTCCATAGCAAGCCTATTAAACCACCAGCATAATAGAAGCTTACACCTCATGCAACACAATTACTAAATTAACTACATATCTAATTTCCAAATCCCTGCTCCCAACACAATTTTAGTACACCTATTAAGCACAGCAGGTCATTTAGAAAAACAAAAATAAAACATATACCAAGTCTTTGCAGTTTAAAATTTTTCATAACATGAATATTAGATATAAATTTTGAACTAAATATGTTTTTTTCTAAATACGATTTGTGTAACCAAGGCTTCCTTAAAGACTGGTCTTAGGTAAATGATCTGTACAAACTTACAGTAGTGTATATTCCAAATAAAGATTTTTCTTCCTATTACATACAACATTATAACTGTTTTCTGAGTGAAGATACATGTTAAGGTTTAAGATGTAAACACTTTGGTAGGCAAACAGCTTAGTGAAAAAATTACTGTTCATTTGAAAATGTGTATCATCTCATAATAGGCCCCTGAACTTTCAAATTTACATGTGAGAATACATTTACATCTTAAACTTCTAGGAAAGGCACAGGCTTTATGTAAAAAAGCAGCGAAATTTTAAACCCACCAATTTATTGAAAAGCCATTACTTTTTATTAGAAACAAATAATGCTTCTCAAGATGTTGGTAACATGTCATAGTATCAACATATATTTCATACAGTGTATTTCTCCCTTTAATTACATTCCAGCAGGAGGTGGAATTCCTCCTTGGCTATGGGGGACAGAAGTATTTGATGGACTGTGTAGGCTGGTCTCCTTGTACACAAACCAAGCATTTCCTCCCCAAAGTATAATATTCAGAAAGCCAAAGATCTAGGAAAGAAAAAAATAAATATGAAAATCTAATACCTACTTAAAAATTCATGCCCTACTTAAAAAACCTGTTTTCTTTTAAATATTTAACATTGTTAGGCAGTATACCATTATTTCATTTAAAGTTTAATACTACAAAGTGAAATGACAAAGGACCTTATATTTCAATGCACAAAAATTGGCTATATACTTATTCCCAATAAGTCTAAACCTCTAAATCTGTAAATATAAAAATCATGACTAAAAGAAATTTCATTTTTGCATACTCATTATCATCAAAAAGATGGGATTAAATTTAAGAAAAGGGAAACTCTCCTTTTACTACTTTGCATTTGGACTTTGGTGCTTCAGGGTAAAAAGGAACAGTATGTTGCCTTCTTTTGAGGGCTTTCACTTTTCTCCCATTCAGAATGATTATCAACTGCCCTTGTGTACCTTTTCCTATTTCTCTTCCATCTGCACCTGTTTCTCCAATCCAACAGTTGTAGCCAGAAGGGAAAAGGAGCCACAGAATCTTACTTCCCCTCCCATACACATTAGTCAACCTAAAAGAAATTAATCTTCCCAGATATAAATCTGACTAGATGTAAGACAGTCTCAGAGATAAACTGAAGCTACCTTATTTTAATAGAGTCCTTTATAAATATAATAGTGACTTATGCAGTAAGAGTGGGGCAAGAGGCTTGAGAATACTGCATATTACCCAAGGCCAAAGCTTTACATCTTTTTGTATATTTGTATATAAGAACAACATTTCTGATATTGTACAGCTCAAAGCACTGTCAAAATAAATGCAAAAAACTGACTTTTAAATTAAAAAGTTATAAAACCAAAATTTGGGCAAACTGCTTTCTAAGGCAGTGCTAACTTCATCCAATGGAAAAACATTTTCTTGAAAAGACATGAGACCTTTCTGAACATAATATATTCAGTATATTGATTATGTATTTAGTAATAAACATCTGTATTTTGGTAAAACAGCAGACAAAATAATATTTAATACTTCATAAAGACTAAATTTTATAGATTATTTAAGAAACCATAAAAATATTACCTTCATATATCCAGAACAAGTCAGATTTAGAGAGCAGGCTCTAAAGTCAGATTGGGTTCAAACCTTGGCTTGCAATTTACCAGCTGTGTCACCTTGGGTGAATTAACATGTGAGCTACATTTTTTCCCCCAGTTATAAAATGAAGATAATATCACCACCTTCCACATTCCTCTTAGGATGGTTAGATAATTTAAACAAGATATGAGTGTAAAGCCCTTAACACAATGCCTAGCACATAATTTCAATAAACATTAGCAACTATTATTACTGCCTTTCAAGTAAAAGTCCTGCCTCATTAATTTTAATAAAAAAGTCATGATCTTGTTTACATGTAATAATTTTGTGAACAAACTTTTCTTCACTGTTATAAAGGTAAACACTGTATTGTAATTAGAATTCTGACAGCTTAGGAAAAATAAAAACCGATATACTCATCCAGAGATTTATTGAAAGCCACTGCTTTCTTAAATTATTAGTATGGTTTTTCTAATATGTGAAATAAAAAATTTTATAAACAATGCATACATACCACTGATACATTTAGGGATCCCATACTGGTCACAGAGCCAAAATAACACATCACTCCTGTCTTCTTACAAGGTGCAAGTTCCTGAACAATACTGGGACCAGTAGCTATTTTAATATCTGTAAGAGCTTTAGCCCAGGCTGAAGTGCTCACCAACCACAAAAAAGTGACAACCAGAGTAACAACAAAATCCTAAAGCAAAAATATGTATGAGTTAATAATGAACAGTTAATTTAAAAATACTGAATTTCAAATCCATGATGAAGAAATTGAGATTACATTTAACCCCATGGTACCAATGGCCTTCATGATATACTTTATAAAAAAGGCCACAGCACAGTAAACACTGTTGTTTACTGTTACTAGTACAGTGCCATAATCTGTTTTGATCATCTCCTTCTCCTATATCACCTTTTCCCAGCTCACTCTCTCTGGCACCCCAAACTCAAAAATCCCTTGACCCCACCAGAACCGACAATCTGATCCTACCATTTTTGTACTGTCTCTCAACTTCACTAATGTCCTCACTTCCTATAATTAATTTATATTCTAAGGTCTTTCATTATAATCCCTTGCACACACGCTCAACTCCCTTATCCTTCTCCTGCTTCCTTATACTGTTCTAGGAAAACTTTAACTTTAGTTAAATCTAATTTTCCATGAGACAGATAATGAAATGGTAAAAAAACACACAACTAAGATGACTTGTCTTTTTTTAAAATCATGACCACAAATTTTAAGAATGCTCATTACGTTAAAAAAAAAAACGACAAAAAATCTTTCAAAACATCTTATCAGTAGTAACTTTTTACTGAATCCTTTGCTGTTTATTACATTTCTAAGAATAGAATGGATGGTTTTAATATTTTAGATAGTTTCTTATTTAACTAACAAGATGAAGAAAAAGAGTACCATTTATTCTCCTTACCCAATCTTCTCTGCTGGGGAACTAAAATTCTGTCAAATAGTATTGGTTAAAAAGATCTAAATAACACTTTCTTTATGCATTTGTATAATATGAAGTGTAAGTCCTATCTTGTTTGGTCTTCCTTCAAATAATTGACCTGAGTGGGAATAATGCAAAATTTATATCTTTTGGGTGCTATACACTCTAAGCATATAGGTACCTTCAAGGATAGGAACTCTTACACATCTGCAGCAAAAATCCCTCCAAGCTTATTTTTGAAGCTTATAAGAGAAGTGTTTGTTTTTTAAATAAATCTGATTAGTTTTTAAATTATTTTGCCAGCCACCTTTAATCATTTATTTAGGATAAATACCGGTAATCTCTTATGAGATATAGAAGCTATGCTATATATAGCCTGCCCACTTGGTCAAAAAGCACTGAATAAATGCCCTATGATTAGAGAACCAAAAACAATTACTAATTATACAAACACGGAGGTATTTGCATTTCAGCTCTCTGCTACTCATCCTTTTAAAAACACGTAGATCAAAGAGAAAAGGCTAGAAATACTACAGCTTAAATTTTCTGCACTGGGGAAACACTCCCTTTTCTACTGCTGTACTCTACTATACACTCTGCTGCAGGTAGACATTTTCTAAACACTTGCTAGAAATACAATGCTTTTGGAGAACTGATATATGAGGTTATCACATGTTAAACAAATTCTCCTCTGTAGCTTGAAGTTCATATGTCAAATCCTCTTAATTTTCAAGTATTTTCTTCCTTCCAAATTCTTGTGTTTTTTTCTGGCTATGTATGCTATTTCAATCTACTTTGCTGATGGCTTAAGTTATAACACTCTTATATTTCAAAAGCAGGAACTTTTCTGAAAATGATGCACAAAGTAACCGCAGGGTGAAGGAAAGTGGGGGAAATCCTGGTCCCTACAGACCTGTCCTACTCAGGACTCTAGTCATACTGCACTCCAAGTGAACAGTGCCACTTAGAGTTCTGCAATGCAAAACCCACAGCTGCCTGGGGCATCTCTGTTCCTACCCGTAAGTCAGTATATGATTCATAAAAGATTCTTAGGATTTGAGATACTCTATTTTTGTTTGGTTTCATTTTCTGTAATTCTCAATTATCTATATTGTCTAGAACTCTTAAGCTCCTACTACTTAACACAAAAAAGTGCTACATTTACTTCAAAAAAGAAAGTAGATTGAGATTTTCATAACTGAAATACTTCTAGAAATACCTCAGCACAGAATTGAGAATATTACTAAAAAATCTTGTCCTCATTCACAAACAATACCTAAAAATCAATGTTATATTTGTTTATATTTAAAAATTTGGGTATCACAAAAAAACTTTTTATATTTATATGATTAAATTAAAAATAGAACTAAAATTTAATTTAGAAGCTGGACTTTACAAACAAACAAGAAGCACCCATTATTTGTGATAGCAACAAAAAGCCACTTAGGAACCAATTCTGGATTATTTCTTTATACAACCACTAATGATCATTCTGAGGTGGAAAATTACTTGTCACTTTGTGTATGATGCAACTAGAGCAGTTTTACAGTTTTATCAGAGAGGAAAATCCTCTATAAAAACAGATCTGAATGCTGCTTTAAGAAGTATGGTATTTTTAAAGTTTACTAGAAAAATATGAGAAATCATTGAAAGATTTAACAAAATAATTTGTTGGGATAATGACAAAATGGCAAGAAGTATCTTCTAATAAAAAAGAATTTTAACAAAATATAATTATCTACATGATCATCTTAGTCCCTTTTTAAATTAAATAAGGCTTGAAGAGTCTGCAGAAGATACAGATTCATAACATATAATTCCTGTTGTATAAACACTGCAAATCAAAATAGTTGATGTCTATCTTTTTGAAAGATCCTTAAGAACCAAGAAGTATATTATGAAAACATCTAGCTTTCTTATTCCTCTAAGACATAAGAAACAGAATAAATCTGAATGACAAAAGACAAGTTTTATTCCTTACTTACCCATTTGCATTCTTACAATCCAGGCAGCAAAAATTAAAAATAAATAAAATATAAACTTGTTATCTTATTTAATAATCCTTCATCTTTCAATAGCCTTTCCTTTAAAGTGACTTCAAAAATAATTAGCAGATGTAGTGTTTTCTCATACACATAAGTGATCAGTATCACAAAAATACCTGTTTTTTCTTCAAGTCAATAGCACTAATACTAATTTTTTAGTTATTCTTTTATAGTGGAGGTCCCACTTAAAACCATGGCTTATCTCTGGATATGCTGCCACCAATAATCCAAGACAGATTCTACTAACTAAATCTCAGAGAATATTTCATTTCTAGCTCAGCAGACTCTAAAGCCAAGAAAATATCAGAACTTCAATTCCAAAACCTTTATTGGCATCTCAAAGATTCAAAATTAGCTCATGGCTACCACTAATGCTGAATAGAAGAATTATTTGGTTCAGATTTTAAAGAGTTTAGGACTATAGATCAGGAATCAGCAAACTTTTTCTGAAAAGGGCCGGAGAGTAAATAATTTTTTATCTCTGTCACAACTACTCAACTCAAAACACTATAGCATGAAAGAAGCTATAGACAATGTGTAAATGATTGGGTAAGGCTGGCTTCCAAAAAAACTTCACGTAAAAAAACAGTGAGTCAGATTTGACCTGTGGGCCATAGTTTGCTAATCCCTAATACAGACAATTAAGCCCAATAAGATATTGTAAAGGCATAAAAGGGGCCTTCAAGAAAAAAGATTAGTAGAAAGTTATGAGACTACTGGTATGATCAGCAATACTTCAAATTAAAGGCATTAATATCTACTTAATTTTTCTGCTGTTTGTAACCTAATACGCTTTATGACATATTTTAGTTTTTTCCAAGTTAAAACCGAGTTAAAAACAAATTTTCCCTAGAGTGCAAATAGGCTTAAAGAACTAGGTCAAACTTAACAACAGGAGAAAGCTCAAACTCACGGCAAACACAAGCCAAATTACACTGAACTGGCTTACGCCAAGAATTTTGATTTCCAGTGTAAAAATACCTATATTGAACTTCAAATATAACTGTAACAAATTATTTTTGTATTAAAAAAATAAAATGATTACTTACAACCATGGGAAGTTTACGACTATCCCGATATAGGTTCGTGTAACCAACATAAAGCAGAAGGGCTGCCATGCAATACAGGAACACAAAGACTGCAAACGTAACATAGAATTGTGCAGAAGAAGAATAATCTCCTATGAGGACATTATCTTTCCAAGTTACATCACACACATTTACATGTGGAGGTGACTCAAATGATACCTCATTCAACCTATTAAAATAAAGGCATGAATTATTGGACTCTCCCAACAGAAACAGAAATACTTAAGCAGAATATTGAAATGATATTTCAAGAAATACTACCTAAATATATTAAAAACATTTTCCTTTTGAAAAAGAGGTAAAATTCAAATATTTAAGTGAAATTTTCATAATAAACATACATAAATTATACCTCATAACTGGTTTATGATTGAATGCAGAATAAATTAAATATTTATTTTCACACCAGATACTACCTTCCTGCAATAAAAAGACTAGCCAATTAGGAGGGATTATACCTAATAGTTTACAATTTGAGACATGACATTCCACTCTTGGAGGCAAAGTCTGTGTGACTAGCCCCAGGTGGGCCAATTATAATGATGATTTACATTTTAACCTTGGATTAATTAGTTACTAACTGAAAATTAACATTGCCTTTAATTTTCCCCACCCATAAATAGCAAAAATACTTATCACTACAGACGCTGGTAACAGTTCCTTGGCAGGAACTGAAGAAGGGGCAGGATAGACAGAGGCTTTGATGATTACTAAGTACTTGTTATCTGACTTATCTTTAATATAGAGATTTTATTTAATTATCAAAACATCCTTACAAGATAAAATTTCCAATTTATTGGGCAAAAAAATTGAGTTTTAGATCACATAAGTATAGTTAGTAAGTAAAGGAAGAGTCACACCCTGGCTTAAACACAGGACATGTTCAATAAACTTTTCAATGGATACCAAAGTCAAACAGAAGACTTCACAATAGAACTGTGTTTCTTCTATTTTAGGGCTTCTCACACTACAGTGATAGAGCAGTCTCTATTTTGTTTTGTTTCTTAATTTCCAATCCCACCATGGGATGACAGAATAAAAATGTCAAGGCAACGTCATATTGCTATGAAAGTTTCTAAATGCTTACTTTCACTTTCTGTATTAATTTGTCATAGACCAGGGAATGTTTGCAGTCAGGCACTGGTCTATGTACCACAGTGTGAATAACTTTCTACTCCCCCAATCAATAAATTACTAGAAATCTTAATGAGTCAATATGAAAGTAAAAAAAGTTGTTAAGCCATAAAAACAAATAAATAACTTACCTGAATGGATAACCAAAAGAAGCTGTAATAGTTTTATTGTCGTTTGCAGGAGGACAATGCACTAGAATTTCTGTTTTGCCCTTAAACCCTCCACAGGTAGCAAAAGCAAAGATGGAAGCAATCTATACAAAGTGACACCACAAAAAAGAAAAAAGAAAAGAGAAGCATTACTGCACCCAAAACAACAAGGGTCATTTAAGTATGCTGATTATTAAAAACTGGCTTACTAACATTCTAGAAATTCTTAATCACAAACTAAACACAGATAATGAAAAACATTTAAAAATTTATTTGCAAATCTCAACAAATGTCATTTTATTTTCTCCTGAGTATAATATAGAAATTAATGTACCAGCCTATATAACAATTAATTTACTTATAATATAAGGCAGAAAAGTCTATCCTCTGCTCACAACCCTCCAATGGCTTCTGAGCTCTCTCTGAATAAAAACCAAAGTTCATGTAAGTCCTGCAAGATCCTTTTCTCCCTCAGTATTTCTGACCTCATGTCATATTTCTGACTTTTTCTTTACCTAATCTCTATACAAAAATGGTCTCCTTGCAATTCCCTTAAAGACATGGGATAAACTCCTCCTTCAGGGCCTTTGCACTGGCTTTTCACTCTGCCTAGAATAAACGGTTCACTCCCTCACTCCCACAGCTTTCTGCTCCAGTATGACCTCAGAAAGGCCATTTCCTCACCATACTACATTAAATAACAGTGTCCTCTACCCCACACTACCTGTTCCCTCTCCTTACGCTGCTCTACTTCTCCTCCATTCTTATTACCACTGCCTGACACAACACTCAATTATTTGCTTGTCTGTCTCCCCCTAGAACAGGAAACTTGAAGAGAGGTCAGGGACTTGGTTTTGCACAGGGTCACACAAACTCAGCAAATTGTAGTATATAAAATTCAATACAGATATGACATCAAAGCCTATATTGAATACTTCACAGAACACCTCCCATGGGTTACTCCAGGGTCTTGAATCTTGTAGGCCATAATTGGTACCATAATAATTATCAAGGGATTTTTTTTTTCCCCACAAAGAAGAGATACATGAAAAGAATCTGGTCACAAATATGAAGTCTGAGGTAACGTCCAGCATGCAGTTTGGGGTCTTCTGTTAAGAGTTAATAGGTGGTACGTGTTTTTTACAGGATTTCAAAATATATAAAAATAACTTTTATTGGAAAATCTGTCATGAAGTCATTTTTCATCATTTGTACTAAAAGCTTTATGTAAAAAAAAAGAATTAAGTGAAGATGGAAGAATGGATACTCTCTCAGAATAAATATGCATTAATGTACAGAATGAAAACAAAAGGCCAGAAAATGAGTTTGGGCCTATACCCACATTTAGAGTAAGAAAAAAGAAACGAGATATACAAATTGAACCAATGGAGCAGAATAAATAGGCCAGGAATAGACTAGTATATACAGAGAAATTACACCTAAAAGAGCTGACTTGGACATTACTGAGGAAAGGAGTGTGCTGGTTTTAAAGATCTGCCCACAGACTCTGATACAACTCCCATCAAGAGGTTGTGCTTTATTTCCCTTTCCTTGAGTGTGGACTACACATAGTGACTTGCTTCTAGAGAAGAGAATATATTAATATTACTGTAGAAGAAATGGGATGTCTTTTCTGAAAACGAGTTATGAAAGGCCTGTAACTTCCGGCTTCCTTTTTTACTCTCTTAACTTCCTCATTCTCAAGGGGACATCAGCTGCCATGTTGGGAGGCTATGCAGGCAACTTCTAGAGACTCATGTGGTGTGGAACCAAGGACTTCCAGTAACCACACAACTGATCTTGGAAGTAGATCCTTTGAGGCTTGCCAACAGTCATGTGAATGAGCTGGAGACCTTGAGATGACTGAAGCCCCAGCCAACAGCTTGATTACAACCTTACAGGAGACCCTAAGCCCAAATCACACAGCTAAGCTGCTCCCAGATTCCTGACCCATAGAAACTGTGAGATAATTAATGTCTGTTGTTTGAAGCTAATAATACTAAGCTTTGGGCAATCTGTTATGCCGCAACAAATAACTAATACCAGGAAGACTGTTTAATAAATGATCCGGATGAGTTGCAGACTTAAATGTAAAAAGTAAGGCTTTAAAAAATTTAAAGATAATAAAAAATAAAATCTGTGACCACATGGAAGAATTAAAGAAACAACCATAAAAGACTGTTAAATTCAACTACAGAAAAATAATTTTTAGGCCGGGCGTGGTGGCTCACGCCTGTAATCCTAGCACTCTGGGAGGCCGAGGCGGGTGGATCGCTGAAGGTCAGGAGTTCGAAACCAGACTGAACAAGAGCGAGACCTGTCTCTACTATAAATAGAAAGAAATTAATTGGCCAACTAAAAATATATAGAAAAAATTAGCCGGGCATGGTGGTGCATGCCTGTGGTCCCAGCTACTCA
>CAUYRT010052787.1:0-21055 GCA_963574885.1 Lepilemur ruficaudatus
ATCCTAGCACTTTGGGAGGCCAAGGCAGGAGGATTGCTCAAGGTCAGGAGTTGGAAACCAGGCTGAGCTAGAGTGAGACTCCGTTTCTACCAAAAATAGAAAGAAATTAATTGGCCAACTAAAAATATATAGAAAAAATTAACCGGGCTTTGTGGCTCATGCCTGCAGTCCCAGCTACCCAGGAGGCCGAGGCAGAGCTTGCTTGAGCCCCTAGAGTTGGAGGTTGCAGTGAACTACGATGACTCCACTGAACTCTACCCAGGGCAAGGGAGTGAGGCTCTGTCTCAACAACAACAACAAAAACACAAGGCAACTGAGCACCCCTCCTCACAACCTCCCACCCCTTCATATTAAAAAAAAAATGGGGATTTAAAAAAATTTAAAAAAATGTTTGGACATTTAGAAATACTAAGCGTCAGTTACGTGGTAAATTCACGTTGTGGAATAGCGTATTCCCTGACAATCTTTGATCGTTAAGTCTTGTCTGTGTATGAGCTCTGAGTTAAGATGTTTCAGAGCGTGAGTCAATTATCACCCTCATCTTAAAGCATAATTAAAATCTCTCTTCTCAGCCATCAGGGGATCAATCCTTTTTTTTTTTTATTTGCTGCCTCTTCTTATGCTCTGAGAAATTGTTCTAAAGAAATGCTTGAGTTTCCGGAGTTTGGCATGCATCGCCCTAAAATAATGGGCTATAGAATGTAATCACAGTTAAGTCTAAATCAAAGTATTCGATCTATCTTCAGAGGTCGTATCCGTAAATGGCACAGCTGATGTATTTGTTTTCATTCTCCTTCCACCTGGTTTGCGCAATCTAATCACTTGAACGTTGTTAATTTGGGATTAAGGCGCATTTCAGAAGATTTTGGCTGTAAAGAGAGCAAGGCAGATTTAGCTCTCCTGCGAAGTCCCCAGTGATACCAATAGCTATAAATGGCATCGTTCATCCTGGTGGGGGCTTTCTTATTTCTTAGGCACTAGGAACAAATCTAGGAAGACCTGTGTGACTCCCCCACTCTGAAGAGATGGGGCGCTCAATTTCTCTAGTACCTCCTGCTTCAAAGCCTTATTTACCTACCTTGTGTTGTTTTGGAAACGACGGGAGAGAGGAGGAAAAGAGAAAACAAAGGGCCTTTACGTGGATGTTGGATAAAGACGTACCCATGTGAATTTTAGTTTGCTGCCCGTTTCCTTAGCAGTTTCGCGTGGCATTTCTTTACCAGTAAAGCACAGAGCTTCTCTCCCAAAGCCACGTGGTCATTCATCCAGCCACCAGAGCTGTTTTTCCTATGTGTAGGTCTGATCATTGTTACTTCTCTTTGATGGGAGGGACCGCATACAAATTAAAGTCCGATCTTTGTGATGGGATGTTTAAGACCTTCCCCAGTCTGACCCCAAATGCTTTCTCAGTCCCATCTCCCATCACACATTATATTTCAGCTGTAGGGCACACGTCTTGTTGTTGCAGGGCTGTGCTGTGTATTTTAACATCTCTGTGTTTGCTTCCACTGTTTCCCTGGAAAATCTTTGTCCCTGTGCCCTCCCTTTGCAAATCATGCATGCTGGGGCCCCTTCCAGCCTGTACAAGTGGCCTTTCTGCTTCTCTGCTCTGACTTCCTATGGCTTTCTCACAAACTGGCTTGGAAGGCCATGGTCACTGTTACCAGGAAGCTAATTTACAAACCTGCAGGTCAGATGGCCTGGGTCTTGCTGCTAGATTTGGTACCATCATCATGGAGGTAGAAGCAGGGGGACAGAATAAAGAGTATAGAAGGACATTTGGGACAGTGGTCTAGGCTTTTCCCATCGAGGACTAGGGAGCAAAACAACAGCCAAGTCTTCTCTTGTTTCTGTCTTCATTTCCCTTTGCCTGGATCAACAGAGGATGTACAATAGCTGTGTATAATGTGAAGACCTCACAAAGCATGTGTATGAAAAAAGGGAATCTGAGATTTTTGACATTTCACCCCATATTTGTTAAGGTTTCCAGATTTCCCAAAGGTGTGACCAAGGAGTAGTCGTAAGATTGCATGTAACTCTGCACATCCTGTCATGTTGCATTCCAGTGATGTTAGCCGCATCTGCGGGAGAGGATTTTGTTTATACTCATGCATCATATGACATTTTGGTCCACGATGCACGGTATATGTGATGGTGGTCCCATAAGATTATAACGCCATATTTTTACTGTATTTTTTCTATGTTTAGATATGTTTAGATACATTAATACTCAGCGTTGTGTTACAGTTGCCTAAACAGTATTCAGTACTGTAACATGCTGTGCAGGTTTGCAGCCTAGGAGCAATAGGCATACAGCCTGAGTGTGTGTGGTGGGCTACACCGTCTAGGTCTGTGTAAGTACACTCCATGATGTTCACAGAACTATGACATTGCCTAATGATGCATTTTTCAGAACTCAGAATGTATCCCTGTTGTCAAGAGAGGCACGGCTGTATGTAAAAAAGTAAAACAAGCCAGGCGCAGTGGCTGGCACCTTTAATTGCAGCTACTCAGGAGGCTGAGGTGAGAGGATCATTTGAGGCCAGGAGCTTGAGACCAACCTGGGTAACATAGCAAGACCCCGTCTCTACAAAAAATAGTAAAGATTAGCTTGGTGTGGCAGTGCGTGCCTGTAGTCCCAGCTACTCAGGAGGCTGAGGTGAGAGGATACTTGAGACTAGGAATTTGAGGGTACAGTGAGCTATGATCATGCTGTACTCCAGCCTGGGGGAGAGAGTGAGACTCTGTTTCTAAAAAATGAATAAATACATAAATAAAAAAGTAGTGAGCACATGCTAAGTGCCACGTACTGTTCTTGGGCTTGGAATGCAATGATGAATAAAACATAGCCCAACCTTCAAGGGTCTCCTACTCTTGCTCAGTGGTTCTCCCACTGTAGTCCCAGACCAGCAACGTCAGCATCATTTGGGACCTTGTTAGAAATGCACATACTTAGACCTCGCCCCAGACCTGCTGAATCAGAAACTGGGGGTGCAGCCCAGCAACCTGAGTTTTAACAAGCCCTCCCGTTGGAGAGAGAGACACACGTTCAATACAATTGGGTACGGGCTACTGAACGTATGTCGATTGTATAATATCTCAGAGTAGTTGCGGAGGTGAAGTTGAAGGTGGTGGAGAGTCAGGTAGGTCTTCAGACGAGTCAAGTTCAAGTTAAATCTTAAGTAGTGAGTGGTTGTTCTTCAGATGGATAAAGGGGACGAGAAGATCATTTCAGGCCAAGAGAACCACACATGCAGAATACAGGTTAATCAAAGGGTGTGGCCACCTCTGGAGAATCACAATCATTATTATTGTCATTATGTCCTTATTATTACTATTGTGTATTCTTATGTCGGGGTCATAGGATGAGCTACGCTGGCAAGATCAGTGGCCAGATCATGCCGAGAAATTTTGCTTTTCTCCTGAAAAATAACCAAAACATTTTTTTTTTTCGTTTTGAGACAGTCTCACTCTGTCAGCTGGGCTAGAGTGCAGTGGTGTCATCATAGCTCACAGCAACCTCAAACTCCTGGGCTCAAGCGATCCCCCTGCCCCAGCCTCCTGAGTCACCGGGACTACAGGTGCATGCCACAGTGCCTGGCTAATTTTCTATTTTTTGTAGCGACGAGGCTTTGCTCAGGCTGGTCTCAAAATCCTGACCTCAAATGATCCTCCTGCCTCGGCCTCCCAGAGTGCTAGGATTGCAGGTATGAACCACCGCACCCAGCCCCAAAAGGTTTTTTTAAGCAGTGAAATGAAGTAATATCAGATGTGCAGTTCTTTTGAATGTACACAAAAAAAACCCCCAGAGCCTTTTTTAAATTAGAAAAAAGTTATTTGATGATATATTTAAAATCAGAGAGTGGAGAAAAGAATGAAGAATTTAATTCTTACAAATTTATAATAATTTTTAAAGAATTTTAATTCTAAAAAATTCATATGGAAAATCTACAGAAAAATTTTAAAATAGAAAAAAATTTCAAGAAACAAAAGCTAGCTCAGTTCAACCTAGATTAAACTATTGTTTGCGTTTCAGGTGTACTTTGTTGTCATCTTTTTTGTTTTCCTACAGCTGCTTTTTATTGTGCATAATACATAAATTTAAATTCTAGCTTTTTCCCTCCATTTAGTGGAAAAATGGTTGTGTTGCAAATGTCCTTAAACAGTGTGTAAATAACCACTTAACAGGTGTTTTCTGCACAGGGTGCCACACTGGGGTTTACTTGACTTTACTTATGTGCATAAAGTTATGCGTCAGTTAGAGTTGGGTGAGGGACATGGAATTGGGATTTTTTGTGGGAATTCTACCCTGTGCAACTGCGGGAGCTGGAAGAAGTATGTGGAAGGCTGTTGTCTCTGGCCAGGGATCAGGAGGAAAAGTCCCAGGTGGAGTGGGCAGAGCCAGGACCCACTGGGGCCCATGTCTGTCTCTCCCAACTCCCACCTGGACCACTGGGAGTGACACGTAGAAGACCCCATGCCCTTGTCCTCTGAGATGCATGTGCCTGGCCCAGGAGCCTCAGGGACCGTGGATGGCGCAGCCCCAGCTGGCGCTCCCCACCCTAACTCCACGGACCTGCTTCTCCACTTCTGCCTTCAAATCCCAGGCAAACTCCTCCCTGCTCACCCCCAGCCCCTGACCCCTTGCTGCCTCAAGAGGGAATTCTGGGAAATGTAGGTCCCGCTTAGCTACATGACAGGGCACAAGCCCCCACCTCCAGGGTGCATTCCTAATTTCATTCTCTTGTTAGGAAATACTGCCATGGATGTCTTTATTTCCACGTGAATCATTTTCTAAATTTCAGATCATTTCCATAGAATAGATCCTCAGGATGCTCGGAAGTGGAATTATTGGGTCAAAGGGTCTGAACGTTTTCGAGTCTTTAGATGTTGCCAATTTACTTTCCACGAAGACACGTTGTATCTTTGTCCCCCACCCCAAGAGCAGAGTAGGAAACATCTTACTGCACGGTGGCCAGTACTGAGCATGGTATTCCTCTTTTTTCTTTTCCCTTTTTACACTTCTAAGGTTTATATTTGAATTGTTTATTTCTGTCCTTTAAAGTGAAGCGGTGTGTGTGTGTGTGTGTGTGTTGTATTTAATGAAATTGACTTTGCGACAAGTGCAGACTAGTGGTGGAAGGTGTGTGCTTTGAACCTTAGGAGAATCACTTAATAGACATTGTGAGTAACAGGTAAACCACCCTCTCCTACTGTGGGGATTTACTAGTCATAACAGCACTAACATGAGAGGGCTCATTCGCCGACACATCCATGGGAGGGGCATGAACAGCTGCAGTGAAATCAGTGGAACTGCTCGTTTGGTGTCCTGCTCTATGGTCACACTCAGTTTCTACAGAGGGTTTGGGGATAATTTTGATTGCAAGGAGCCAATTATTCACCGTCCATTTAAAAAAGTTTTTCACCGCTCCCTGTAGGAAGAATACTTTTAATTTTAATTGATGGCCTTTAATCCTAGAAATATGTCATTTTAATTTCTCTCTGGTGCTTGCCTTTTCCTCTGTGACATCTGTCCTATTGAGTACAGTCTCCAGGTCTTAACAAATCTCTTTTTCTTGCTCTTCTGATGACTTCTCTTTCTAGTTAATTTTCACTAGGAAGTAGCATGAAAACCCGAACTTCATGAAAACCAAGGTTAAAAAACATTGTCTGTGACTGTGCAAAGCAGAATGTTTGAGCTTTGTCTCAGTTTGGCTTTTGACCATGTGGCTTACCAAAGAACTTGAATGAGTTTCTAAATCAGTTATCAGGCCAGATTCTACTGACTTTTGAGTTTTAAGTAATATTAGTATTTAATATTCCCTTTAGAAACTGACCACAGTTGATTTCTTTCCTTCCCCTGCAATCAAACAACCAACTGGCCCAGTTTTAACATAAATCAAGCTTACATGTTCATAAACCATGAAAATCAAATATGTACATTTTCTAGCTCGACCTAAAGTGAGCTGAAATTTATTGGCTTGTGATTGTGTGCTTAGTTCTACCGAAAACAGGATAATTCCACGGAACTCCAAGTCTGTGAAGGCGGCTTCTCATCTAGGGAGAGGAATGTGGTGTGACATTCCATCGCCACCCTGGCTGCTCAGAGTGTCAAAGGATGGTCCCTGGGACCAGCATCACACCAGCACCGTCAAGGAGCTGGTTAGAAATGCAGAATCTCAGACCTCACCCAGACCCACTACGCCAGAATCTGCATTTTCACATGATCCTGGTTTGATTCTTGAGCTCATTTAAGTCTGGGAAGCTGTCTGAACTGCCTGGCACTCAACACCAGATACCTTCTGTTGCCGTCCACTTTTTCCCGGCAGGCTTTGTTTTGGGAGGACTCAGATCTGTGCAGTGGCTGCCATTTTATTGATCTGTCCACTGATTGGTCCTGCTGAGATTTGTTAAAATTCTCAAAATTCCTGGGAAGCAGTGAGTTGGGCCCCCTGACTTCTCCATTGTGAAGTGGGACCAAGCAGTCTGTTCCCCTTTTCATCTGTGCACTCCGCTGGCTCTGGGCCATGCCATTGCGGGACAGTGTTCAGGATGGGAGTGAGGGGACTTTAGACTTCTAAAAAATAATTTATTTTTAATTGTAGTAAGACACGTGTAACATAAAATTCACCATCTTAGCCATTTTTAAGTTATGTACTTAACAGTAATGTTACATTTACATTGTGGTACAACCAATCTCCAGGACTCTTTCCATCTTGCACAGCTGAACTTCTGTGTCTAATAAATAATAACTCCCCGTCTCCCCTCCCCTATCCCCTGGCAACCACCATTCTACCTTCTTTCTCTACGAACTTGACTATTCCAGGCACCTCGTAAGTGGAATCACACAGGATTTCTCTTTTTGGGACTGGCTTATTTTAGTTAGCATAATGTCCTCAAGGTTTATCCAGAATTTCCTTCCTTTTAAGGCTGAATAGCATTCCTCTGAATGTATATGCCACAATTTGTTTATCCTTTCATCTGTGGATGACACTTGGGTGGCTTCTAGAAGTCCACCTTCTGGCTATTGTGAATAATGTTGCTGCAGTTGAGTTTGAATCTTAAGCTTCCACACACTGTCTGTGACATCCTTTGTCACTGAACTTCTGGGTCTCAGTTTTCATGTCTTTAAAAATAAGAAGCTCAAATCAGATGTTCAGAAGCATTTAAGCTCCAGTTATGGAATACTAAATAAAACCAAATCTACGTCTATTTAAAAAATTATGTACCTTGGAAAAGATTTCCATAGTGTCTTCCAATTACACTATTTTACCTTTCTTGGGCAAACTTCATTTTCTAGTATCTGTAACAGCTGAACTTCTACAGCTTTAACAGCTTTATTGAGGTATTATCTACATACCCTGCAGTTTCCCCACGAAGTGTACAATTCAGTGGTTTTGAGTATATTTTCAGGGTTGTGCAATCATCACCACAATCAACATCAGAACATTTGCATCACCCTACAAAGAAACCCTATATCCATCAGTAATCACTTCCCTTTTCCCTCCAAACCCTCCCCCAACACACATCCTGGACCATCACTAACCTACTTTCTTTCTGTATGTGTTGCTGAAAGTTTGGTACTTGTCCCCGAGGCCAAAAAAAGATGAGGACAAGGATGATGACAAGCAGTTTGAGGAAAAGGAAAGAGAAGTTTATTAATTTGTTGGCAAATGAGGAGGATGGCAGACTCTTGTCTTGAAGAACCATCGTCCTCCCTGTAAGCAGAAATACAGAGCTTTTAAATAACAGCTTTGGGCTATTGTTTACAGCATCTCCATGAAGTCTATCTCATGACCTCTCTCCAGACAATTTCTGTTGAACCATCTCCTGTAGTTTAAGATACAGAGAACATTTTTCTGCTGCTTTGATGAACTGGCCTTGGGCAGGAATGCAGGTTTAATTCCTCAAAAAGGGTGAGGGGTTTTAAAGAGAAAACTCATAAAAACATTTTTGCTCCTTTTCAGACCCTTACTTCTATTGATTTGTCTATTCTAGACATTTCGCATAAGTGGGATTGTAAAACATGTGGTCTTTTGGGGCAGTAGTGTTGTCTACAGATCACTTATCAGGAGATCCCCTCAATCAGTGTTTATTGAGTGACTTTGTCAGGTGACAGTGATACAATAAAGAGAGAGATAGAGAGAGAGAGAGAGAGAGAGAGAGAGAGAGAGAGAAACTATGTCCCTGAGGAGCTCTCCCTGTCTTCTGTGCTGAATGCTGGTCCAGCATGATACAGAAACAGGGGTGATTCTTCCAGAAGCATGTAAGGGAATCTTTAGGGAACAATGAGCTTAATTGGGATTTTGGAAGGTGACTAAATTTCTTTAGAAAGACACTGTGTGCATCAGGAGAAAGGAATTCCTGAGTAGAGACCACAAGCCAAGGCCTGAAGATCCTTAGTGGGTTCATGGGAGGTGGGCAACAAGGAACCTGGCATGGCCACAGAATGGGGAATAGCCACAGGAAGGAGGCTGGAAGGGCAGTGTACTGCCAGTGGAGTGATGAAGTCACTACACATTAGACAGTGCTTTTATATGATGGAACACAGAGACATCAGAAGTTGGGAGATGGATAGGAAGGAATTAAAAGGAACCAGCAGCTCCAGGGTATAAAGTTTTCCAGGTCCGAGCTTAGACATGTCCCTCGTCACATATCAACTGCCTTAATACTAGGATTTTACAAGCTGGCCAAAAATGTTGTGGCATGCAAAAGTCCAGCCATTACGCTTTCTAGGCCATCCGATCATTGTGTTATGTTATGTTATTATTGTATATATTTAAGGTGTACAACTTTTTTTTTTAATTTATAAAGAGAGGAAATTTGTTTCTTGCAGTTCTGGAGGCTGGGAAGTCCAAGGGCATGGTGGCAGCTTCTGGTGAGGGCTTTGTGCTGCCTCATTATGTGGCAGGGGGCATCCCATGGCAAGAGGCCAAAGTGGCCAAAGTGTGTGACTGACAAGATGTTTTGATATACATAGTGAAATGATTACTACAGTAAAGCAAGTTAACATATCCAGCTCTTCCCATAGTTACCCTTTTTTGTGTGTAGTAAGAGCATCATGTCGTGTTTTAATGCTTTATTACCCAGGAACATTTGTAGATTCATTTCCTTTATTCATCCAACATTGTACTCATTTATCGTGTGCCCCTCGTTCTTGTCCCTGTGCATTCAAATATAGACGCGTCGTGACCCTTGAGTAGCTGACAGTGTGATCAGAGCAATAGCACAAAGTTGCAGACTTTCAGTCCAAATGTCAGCAGGCCTCACCAGAATGTGGGTTCACATTGACATGGGTAATTAAGATTTCCATCCTCACTCCTGTCTGGGCCTGTGGAACTCTTGTTTACCTGCAGTGACACCTTCAGAATTTCTTTACATTCCCAACAAGATTGCATCACATGCAGATGGTGGTTGATCTTGGTTGGTTGCAGCCACCAGGAGCATCTGCTTTGTCCTTTCTCTCTGGCCGAGGCTCCCCTTTGTCAGCCCACTGCTGCGGGAGCTGCTCGAAGGAGCTGCTCACATGTAGGAGCATGCGTGCACACACCAATGCTCTGAGAAACAAGAACACTGCTAGTAATGTCTTAAAATTAATTTCATCTTCCAGCTGTTCTTCAGAAGCATCCCTAATCCCCAACACACAGCCTGAGATGGAGCTGTAAAGAACGTGTATCCTTAATATACTTTCCTCCCGATTACCCTCTTTTGAGTGATTAGCTTGTCTTCACTTTGAGACTTTTGTTTGTAGATCGTATTCGTTTTCTAGGGCTGCCTTAACAAATTACCACCACCTTCGTGGCTTAGAACAACAGAAACGTATTCTCTTACAATTCTCTGGAAGCCAGAAGTCCGAAGTGGAAGTGTCAGCAGGGGATGCCCCTTCTGACAGCTCCAGGGGAGAATTCTCCCTGGCCTCCTCTTGACTTCGGGTGACTGCAGGCGAGTCCTAGCATTCCTTGGCTTGCAGTTGCAACATCCAGGCTCTGCCTCTCTCATGGCCTTCTCCGTGCGTCCTCTCTTCTCATTGTAAGGGCACCAATCACTGGATTTAGGGCTCACTCTACTCCAGCGTGACCTCTTCTGAACTAATCACATCTGCAAAGACCTGATTTCCAAGTCAGGTCACATCCTGAAGTTCCGAGTGGACACGAGTGTTTTTGGGGGACACTGTTTAACCCACTACATAGATCTTTGAGCTCTGAAGGCAATTCTGCTTTGTTGAGAGAAGATTTAAGAAGTACACTCTTGGTCAAAAGTGCCCCAACAACAATAACAACAACGACAACAGCAGCAAAACAACAAGTCAGGTGGTCATGTCAATGCATTCTAAATTGTTGCATCATTTTGGACGAACTTACATACTCTGCTCAGAGACTTTATTGAATTTACTTACCTTCAGATTCTTTAGGGTAACCAGGTGACAGGTGAGAAATCCTTTCTCAGATTTTCCTTAAGTAAACCTCCCTTGAATGGTCAACTGGTTCTTTATATTAGTGCCTGGAGGCTTTGCGGTGCTTGTGTTCGCTGGCATCCCGAGGAGGTACCAGGACAGTGGGAGGCTCTGGTCTGTGGGTGTTTTTCACACGCGTGGTGGCTGATGTGGCCATCTTGGGCCACCCAATGTTTTCTTCCTTTCAAGGCTGGTTTTCTATACGCCAACATCTTTTACTATCATGTGACAAACTCAGGAATTTGCTTCTAATCCAACATTGCTCATTTGTCAGAATCCCGGGGAGCTCAGGTTCTCCTGACAGTTATTTTTCCTAAAGTTACTTTGTAAAAAATTGCAAAGTGGTTTCTTGTAAGAATGTAACATAGTTTATTAATCGTTTCTTCTGGCTCAACATTGTGTTGTCCGCTTTTGTTTTTCTACTAGTGGGACCTGTGAACTTCCTTGCATGTAAATCTTTGCATCTTTTATTCTATTCTTATATTAAAATTTTTTAGCTACAGATTTATTGGGTAAAAGGTTTAAAGTTTTAAATGCTCCTAATGCATATTATTGTTGAATTAGTGTCCAGAAGGAGGGTTTCAATTGTTGTCATGTCAGTGTCTTGATGTATGTAACAGTTCACTTGCACCGCTGAGAATTTTGCGTTTGCGAAAGATGAAGATCTTGGAGAGGGTGACATTTAATTCAAGGTGGGTCTTCTGTTCTTTGAATACATGTTTAAAATGATATTTCAACATATGAAGTGTGTCACCATCCTGTTTTTATTGTTTAATGGTGACACATCTATTGTTTATGGTACCAGTGAATGTTTTCATTATTTTACTCTACTTTAAATGAATTTCTCTTGCATTCGTGGGTAGGTTAAGAGAAGTAGCAATAATGATCCCAAGAATAACTCCTCTCTTTTGAGTGTTGTCTTTGTACTGAGTGATCTTCACGCACGATCTCATCGAATCCTCATTTTATAGAGGAGGAATGAGGGGCTGGAGGAGTTTAGTTACTGGGGTCTCAGACACGGTTGAGGCTGAGCTGATTCCAGACCTGAAGCTCTTCCAGGGTGCCGAGTGGGGCTGGGGTACCGATGGGCCCGGTACATCTCGGGGAGACCCTGGGAGGAGCAGAGAGGAGCAATTTGCACACTGGGATTACTGGGCTAGGCCGCTCGGTGGTGGTGGTGGTGGGGCTGGGCTTCAAAGCCATGGAGTTTGTGACCTTGACTCCTTTTTCTTTCCTCTAGCTGCAGCAAAAGAAGGGACACTTCTAGGAGGCCTTGCCACCCTGCTACCTCTGAAAGGGCTGCTCTCTCTGAAACTGATTCAGTGCAAAGTCCAGAACTGCTCGCATTTGCAGGTGCCTTTCTTCTCGGCAGTGTGTGTTTTCCTCTGTTTCCAGGGGGGCTCCCAAGAGAAGGCTGTTTCTCAGTCTCCTTTTCATTTGGGGTGACCCCTCTGACTCCCGTGTTTAAAGCTGGGCCACGCTTATTGCTAACCTTTCTAATAGCTTCTGCGGAGTCGGCCTGAAAAGCTGCCGAGAGTTCTCCTTTCATCCCTCGCCAGGATGGCTGCTGGGCTTTGGATCTGAGCCGCTGGCTGAGGGGCGGCGGTGGGGGGTGGTCACCGCTGGCTCTTCTCGCAAATCCGTACTGGTGGCTGGTGCAGATGCTGTTTTGTCTGCGCTTGGGTGCTGCAGGCCTTCTCCCATCAACTGCTGTGCTTGCCTCCAAATTGGCCTCTTTGCTTTCCTCTGGCCCCCCCTGACCATTCTGTCTCAAAACAGTAGCCAGAGGGACAGTTTAAGTCAGATAGTGTCACTCTGCTCAGTACCGTCCTGTGCTTTTCAGACCCCCCAGCATAAAATCTGAAGTGCCCACAGTGGCTTCCGGCCAGCACAAGCTGTCCCTTCCTGCCTACGGTTTCCCCCTCGCTCTCTGCATGTGACTGTTGCTCAGACATATGGTCCCAGGCAAATGCCCGCCTCAAAGCCCTCGCTCTTGCTGCTCTCTCTACCTGGAACATTCTTCCCCAGGTGGCCTTTCTGTCGTGTCTCTTTTTCAGCAAGACGGTCCCTGGCCATCCTGTTGAAAACCTCCACGTCCCTGCCTCTGTAAGGAGAACGCGGCCTGAACTGACCCGCAGGTGCCCGGAACATGTGCCTGTCTCTCTGCTGTCCCTGCGGCAGGCGCTTTCTTCTTGCGTACTGGGGCAAGAGACCATGCCTGTCGGAGACCATGCGTTGCGTTCCTGTGACTTATGGTGATTCGGTTCCACTCCAGGATCTTTGCCTGGATCACATTAGATGTTAATTTGATTCCCTTTAGGGGGTCACTGCAAGATGTCCTGAAATAGTTTAGGAAGTCCCCTAAATTGTAGTAGTGTCAGAAAATCCCTACCAGAAGTTCAAGCCGTGAGGCCCTCTCAAGCTCTTAAGCCTGTTGGTAGAATTTACATCTCTAATTAGTGATGGGTTGTGGTGAGACATGTGTATTAAATAAATCCCTAAGTTTATCTTGGCTTTATGGAAAATATTGGCCTCGCAAACCAACAGGAGGTTAATAGTCCTTGGTTCACGGGCTTAGGTTTCAGATAGAGTGAAAATCTCTCTGTATGAATCCCAGGGGGCAGGTTGATAGCTGTGATTTCAACCTTACTATGCTCTAAGCAGCTGTTTCAAGTTGGGTCTGATCAGGTTCCAAGGTGGAGTTGAGGGTACATTCGGACGCCTTCCTCTCTCCCGGTGTTTGCATGGAATTTCCTCATTGCCGACTTCATTGTTTACTGTGTGTGATACAGTCGGGTCAGTTCTGTGGCACTATGATGATCACTAGTAATTCTAACATGAGCCTTGCTATGTGTCGACGTGTAAGCAAAGTGACTGAGAGACCTAAGCAAGGGGATCGCTTTTACCTGGAGATTAAATTTCACACGGCACTTGAGGTGGATCCTGCAGGGTGAGTCAGTGCTCGGCAAGAATTGGGGGGTGCGGGGAGGGGAAGGCATGCAGGGAAACGGTGGAATGTGCAGGTGTAGGGCACAATAGAAGAGGAGTTGTCCTCTCGGGCTGGCATGTAGGATTTGTGGGGATTGGACTTGGCTCATCTGGAGTCCTGTTATAGAGGCTTTTTTTAAGGTAACACCAAGGATCTTGAATTTTACTAGCAGGAAGTAAAAGCCACTGAAAGTAAAGATACCATCAGGGAATGATATCTACGACCAGTGTTTTAGAGAAATCCCTTTGGTGGCATTGGGAGGGCCAGTTAGATTGAGGGGCTCTAGAGGACAGGGAGGCCTGTTCGGAGCCCTGTGGCTGGAAACGAGGTTAGAGATGCCTTGACCTGGGTGGTGGCTGAGACACAAGCAGGAAAGAGATAGCACAGAGAAGGTGTTCCGTTAGGTCATGGCCAAAAATGAAGGAGAGGCCAGTTTTCTTTCCACATTACCCAGGAGCTCAAAAGACCAAATTCCCTTCCCTAGTCAGTAAAACGGGGTCACAGCGCCCTTGGAAAGAAAGCAGCATGAAGAAAAGGAAGTAGAAGCTGCAAATGGTAAAACAAGAGGAGGCAACCACAATCCTACCGTTTCATCCTGGAGTGGAGGCGTAAGGGAGGAGAGAAGAATCGTGACTGAAAAGCAACCCAGGTGACGGCGGCGTGTTGTATTTTATAATAGTTTCAGTGAGGATGTTGTGTTCTAGCATCAGCAATTGATCTGATTCCCGGGTTTGAAACGGAAGGGGAAGGAGGGGCACACACTGCAAGCTTTTACATGTAGGTGTCCTGGACTTTGAAAGAATATTTTGAATAGCCATGATTTCTGGAAAGTGGTTCATTAACTAACTCAGTGGATTTGCTTAGATGGCACCTTAGCTTTCATCTCTGGAGGGAACACATGCTTGATTGGCAGCCATGAATATTATTATTGTTGTTAATAGGATAATAAATAATATTACTATAAATTCTAGCTAACTTTACTAAGAATTCCTGACCATGTACTAAGCACTTTGTACAGATGGCTTAGATGGGATGGTGGGGTTTTTTTTTCTCTCCCATTTGTTTTATATGGTGTGCTAATTTTGCATCAGCTTTAGTTTCATGGGTAGAAGGAGACAATGTTGGAAGAGTTGCATAGAACATTCCCCATCTCTCAGGGGCGCACGCTTTCTTGTGGCTTCCTGTCTTCACGGGGCCTTCTGACCACCTGACCGTGCAGGGCTTTCCTAGGGGCCATCTGCAGGAATGTTCCTTGGTGCAGTGGCTATTTCAAATAGGTGGTGGCTCTCTCCTTCTCTTGTGGGCTGTGCGTGTCCGCCTGTGCCTTCTGGGACTCTCTTCGTTGGGTTGATGCATTTGTTTGGACGTGACCTTTTCCCAGTTCCTCTTCCTTGGGCTTTTGCCTGCTGAGGAAATGATCCTCGATCCCATCCATCTGCGCTGGTGGCAACAGAAGAGAGAATTTCTCTTTCCTATGGTTCGGGTCCAACTGCCTGGACACCTGTCCTTCAGGGGCTCATATTGTTCTGGTTGGTATTACTTCCTGACGCGGAGACTTTTTCATATTCCAGTTCTGGAAGTCATCACGCTGGACAGGGGACAAGGAGGAGGCGGTGGAGGGTCCTCGGCTGACCTGGGTGCGTTTGTGGATTGTTCGCTGGCCACATAGGAAGGGCAATTTCTCCCACCTCCGTCTGCAACTGGCCCCTGGAATTGGCCCTGTGAGTAAGCTTTTCCCATTGGTGGCTGATTCATTTTGAGAGCTTTTCATATCCTGTGGGATTCTTCACTGCTAGGTTTGAGAAGAAAAAGAACAGCTTCTCTTTCAGGTCTGATGAAAACCGCATGCAGAAGACACACATAGGCATGCTGTGTGTATTTATGCTTTTCTTGTGGACACTTGACTCCTCTGGTTGTTAAGGAAATCCACACGAGGATATGAACTTGTACGTTGGGACCCTTAGGTTGTATGTCCTGGTGTTACAGAGGAAATGAGTTCTGACCATTTTGGAGGCTTGTCAAACTGTTTTCTCTGCAACTCCGGAATTTTCTTTCACATTGTGCTTTCAGAGTGGCAAAATTCATGGACTCCTGAGAGCTTTGCTCCGGAGATCCGTGGCTAGGGGATGAAGTGCGGAGTTGAGGGGCCAAATCCTAACTCTTCCTTCAGGCCTTTGCCATCTGCCCAATGTCATGTTTGCAGTCACCTTGAACTTGGAAGAAGAATGCACCCTGAGCACTGCTCCCATCCACCAGGGCTGCTCTGCGGATTTCCAGATGTTGAACTTGGGGAGGTGACGTAACCCCAGCTGGTATTGCCGGGGGGGCTGGCTGAGTCACGCTTGCAACTTTGGGATTGAGTCTCCACCTCATTTAGAGGCAGGAGCCCATGGAAGGAGATGGCGCCGGATTTGTCAGTTGCCGTGTTCTTGGCCTGGGGCTCCCCCCGAACTGTGATCCGGAGCTGGTATCAAGTGGAAGCATACCTGTGACAAGGGGCCTGGCCAGTGCACGACAGTGCATGTTGTCTGCTTTTTTGATGAAGCAGGATGATAGTCAATTTTATAATGTCCCTTTCTCAGGGATACGAAGACAGGAGCAAGGGTCGGGGGAGAATGGGGTGCAATGAGATGTACAGAAACAGGAAGAGGCTCACCAGCCAGCGGCCAGGAAGACACACGTTAGTGTAGCTGGGGAGACCTCCCATCCAGAGACAGAGCATCTGAGAGTCAGTCACACTGGTCATCATCTTGTTTCTCTAACAGAGCAGATGAAACGCACCTTCCGGTGCTGGGCGGTCACCCCTTACATACATAACTTCCGCTTCATACCCGGTGTCAGCACGCCACAGCCCGTGGGCCGGATCTGGTCTGCCACCTCTCACCTGTTTTTGTAAATAAAGTTCTTTGGGATATGCCACATTTATTCATTTATTTTCCACAGCTGCTTTTGTGCTTTTGTGGCAGAATTGAGACAGACCGAATGCTCCCGAAGCCTGAAATGCTTCCTCTCTGGCCTCTTAGAGAAAGTTGGCTGACCTTTGCTCTGCAGCCGCTGTCCAGCTGGTGAAAGCTAGGACATCCCCTTTATTTAAAATCTCTAGTTTTAATATTTGCTCCTTATTACTATTTTAAATTCAACCCACAGACCCTCCTTGGTACTCCCCTCTCAGCCCTTGGATTATTTCAGGAGTGTCATTTTCAGTGGGGTGCTGCCTCCCTCTTGGGGACATTTGGGATTATGAGGTGGGGGGCTTTTACGATCGAGAGCCACCCCTGGTATGGCGGGGCAGGGAGAGGAGTTCCAAATGGCCCCAGTCGGCAGGAGGACCCCACCCTGAATGTCGGGGGCACGCTCACTCGGAGAACCACTTGCCTTGTTTCTGTTTTTGTCCCTTTGTAACGTCTCCCAGTGATGGGACGGCCCTGATGCTTTACAGTCCAGCTGCTTCCATGCCTTTGTGTACCTTATTTTAGTTGCTGTCAGACACAGGAAACCGGCAGGTAATTTATCTGCCTGTCAGTGACAGGGGGAACGCGCTCTGACAGGACTCAGACATTCTCTCTGCCTCTTTCTCTCTCTCTCCTCTTCGTTGTCTTCTATCTCCCTTTTCTCTGTGTCTCCCTCCTCCCTCTCTCTCTCTGTCTCGCACACACACTCTCCTACTCCCTTACTGCTGCCTTCTATCGACCCTAATGACTCTGCTTCAGTCAATTCCCAGGACAGGATGTTCTTTCATTTCCCTGGCTGCCTTGTGCAGTGCTGGAGAAAACTTGGATCTCCCTTTCTCTCTCACAGGAGTCCCCAGCCAGCCTTTGTAAATCCTGCTTAACACAAAAACTGAGCAAAGGGCCCCTCGACTCTTCACCCCCTCACCTGGCTCTCACTGCTTCTGGGACCGGGCTATGCCTTTTAGCCAAAGGAAGCCAGCAACGCCCCCGCCCAGCACCCCCGAAAGAGGGAGGCCCCGGGAGGGCAGAGGTGTTTCCTGCCGTCCCCAGAGCCCTGGGCAGCGGGCCGGGGAAGCTTGCACGTGTGAGGCGCCGACAGGGGGCCGGGGAAGTGGGCTGGTGGGGTGGGCCTCTGCAGTGGCCTATGAGGTCATGTGCAGGGTGACTGCGGCCTGTGGGACCTCAGTCTAGAGAGATGTAGGGGGCAGGAAGGGGACAGGGGCAGCCTGCAAGACAACTCAGCTTCGAGACTTCCAGAGAGGTCCGAGAAAGGAGAGTCTGAGTCCCTGCCATTTGGCGATCCCAGGGGACACGTGAGTGACGCAGGGATGGTGTCTCCGTGGCCAAGCGCCGTGTGCTCACCATTCCGACGGTACCACAGTCACCTGGAAGCTTTTTAAAACCACAGATCGCCCCACCTCTAGGGTTTCTGACTTACGGGATCTTGAGTCAGGCTCCAAAATTTGCATGTCTAACGAGTTCCAGGCCGGTGCTGCTCCGGGACCTACTTGGAGAACCGCTGGCCTGGCGAGGAGGCGAACAGTGAAGCCCGTTAGTGTCCTCAGAACAGAACTAAACTGAGATACTGGGAAGAAGATGAAAAATAAAGCTGACAGGAAATTAACAACAGGAATTCGGTCCCCATGATGTTGATTAATGTGTCCGAGTCTTCTGAGTTCTAGAAAGGGTTAAGCTAGTTGAGCCAAAATGCTATTGAGCAATAACATGACAGTAGAGACTTTCATTAAAATCTAATTCCTCCGCATTTTGGGAATTTATTCACTATAAACAGGAAGAGTGTTTCAAAACTGAGTTTTGGCTCTTTGTAATTTTGAATCCTTTTAGCTGACTTAGAAAAGAAAGCCCCTCATTTGAACTACTTGTAAAAGAAGATAATTTGGGGGTCTGAGTGGCTCCCATTTTTCACCACCCAGGTCTTTCCCTCTTGATAGCTAGATGACCATTTGATGCAGTGGCCTCGATTTTCAGTGACAAACTCATTTCTTCTCTTTCTCTGTCTTTATACTTGCTATAAGATTTTGGCCATGAATGTAAAAATAACTAAATTATAAACAAAAGAGTGCTAGACAGACACGTAACAAGCAGCAAATCATGTGCTTCAAGAATATCCTGAATGATCTGGAATGACCTGGAAATAAACCCTAGGTTTTTAAAGAATGGATGTCTTTGCCCTAAATTAAGACTTACTTTCTGTAAATGGGGGAAGGCACATCCAAACTTCAAGAAGGCTTTACAAATGCAAACATGGAAATTTCAGAAGAGCTCTTAATTACTTGTGTGTGCACATGAGACAGGTCAGTCATTCACTGATTCCTTAAAAATCTTTATAAGGATTAATTTAAGAGCAAGTGACTCATTTGAAAAGGAGAATATTGAAAACAACCATGATCTTCGAATTAGAGCCCAAGCTACTCCAAGTAGCTTGAGCCGTTGGACTTTCTTTCGGTTTTAACCAGGGTATCCACTGTCCTGCCTCAGCATCACGGGTAGCAATAGTGCTTGGGATGGAAGGCTAAGACTTGTGGGTCCTTTAAAGCTACGTTTATTTACAAGTTGGGATTTTGGCCAAGGTGCTTAGGCTGCTTCTCCGTGTTTGGGTTCCACCATCTGCGAACCTCATTGATGGTGTGTAAATTAATAAAAGGCACCTTGAGCCCAGGATGAGAGGCTTTCAGGGCTGCTAAGAGGAATCATAATTAAAAATATTGAACAACTCCAGGGATTTTAGCAGTATTCACAGTTTTGACTTCACACACCTAGGGCTGTGGAATTGTTTAATAAAACAGGCTTGAAAACGATGCACCAGGCTTCCTTTGTGTGATTGGCGGCACTTCAGAAGCCCCAAGGATCCCTGTTTCTCCAAGATGTTTGGAGAGAAGCTCTTCAGTGTGGGATGGAACTCTGCCTCCCTGTAAGAGCTCTTTACTTTCCTGGCAAACCGTCTCTTGCTCACAGGGATGTCGGTGGCGCGTGGCTATGAAAGCGTCCTGAGGAAGAGAGGCAAGAAGGGGAAAGAATGGCTGTGGCCAGCAGTTTCAGTGTTATTGGGGTGGCTGGGGTTTCAGTAGAATTATCTGCAGAACTTGAAAAACTCGTCTGACTGCACAGGCTTTGTGTGAGACAGGGCACTGTATTTGGGGATTTGTTGGTCTGTAAGGTGAAAGCTGAATGAAGGGCATGGTGATACATACCGCTGACATTTCATGGCTGTCTTGTTGGACTAAAATCCAGACCTTTAGATTTCTGCATCTTTGGGCTTTACTCATAAATTCTACCTGGAAGACTCAGGCTAAAAGCTCCTTTGGGCCAGGGACATGCGCACTGTGTGATCCTTCTCTGTCTGCATATATATATATATATATATATATGGACATATGGCTTCTTACAAAACAACAGCTGGCTGTGTATTCTTTTTATTTTATTTTATTTTATTTTATTTCATTTCGTTTCATTTTATAGAAAAGGTCTTGCTGTGTTGCTCATGCTAGAGTCCAGCAGCTATTCTGAGGCATGATCGCATGATCATAGCTCACTGCAGCCTCAAATTCCTGGGCTCATGTGATCCTCCTGCCTCAGCCTCCCGAATAGCAAGACTATAGGTACATGCCGCTGTGCCTGGTGGCTATGCCTTCTTTTATCTTGGATTCATAGAGTTTGGGACCCAGATGCTTGAGAAAAGTTTATTGCATTAATAATAACAGCCAACAACATTTTATTGCATGAATAACAGGCAACAAGTTTATTGCAGTAACAACAGTAATAGACAACACTTTTGGGGTGCTTGCTATAGGCCAGGCACTGTTCTGAACCTTTACATGTAGAAACCTATTTAATCCTCATGAGAACGCCCACCCTTATCTCCATTCTGCAGATGGAAACTGTGCCACAGAAAGTTTCAGTAACTTGCCTAAGGTTATTTGGGTCATAAATGATGGGATATGCATCCAGGTAGATGCTAGAGGAATTTAACCACTCTAGCAACAAACTCTTTCTTCCTACTGACCTAGTACTAAAGCTCTCAAAAGTTTAAAGCATTATAGCAATGCCTGGATTTTGTCCCGGGAACCTATCTGTGCAACAGTGACAATATTAGAAGCGATAGAACTTTCTTTAAAGATGATAGCTCTTAAGCCCTTAAGCCGTGGGACTCCGTTTGTGTCGAGGTGGGCGGGGGTGAAGAATGAGCGGTATAAATAGCCGCTAAGGTGGTGGTCTCCAAGGGGGCCTGCATGTTTGCGTATCTTTAAGAAGAATTTAGGATGACTGCTGTCTCTTTGAGAACGTCTTGTGTTTTGAATTCCATAGGAACCCAGTTCTTTTTTTTTTTTTTGAGATAGAGTCTCACTCTTGCCCGGGCTAGAGTGCCGTGGTGTCAACATAGCTCATAGCAACCTCAAACTCCTGGGCTGAAGCGATCCTTCTGTCTCAGCCTCCCAAGTAGCTGGGACTGCAGGCATGTGCCACCATGCCCAGCTAATTTTTTCTATATATATTTAGTTTGCCAATTAATTTATTTCTATTATTAGTAGAGACGGGGTCTTGCTCTTGCTCAGGTTGGTCTCGAACTCCTGACCTTGAGCAATCCGCCCACCTCGGCCTCCCAGAGTGCTAGGATTACAGGCGTGAGCCACCACGCCCGGC